>JAJFDJ010000067.1:0-168636 GCA_028637755.1 Xylariaceae sp. X170
ATAATTTACATAATTATTTTGTGCGCTCCAAGCCACACTACCTCGCCACAGCGCCACAGTGCTTATGTAATCCAACACTAGCGCACAGTAAGACTGGTGGATCTGCGCTCTAGCGTCAGCCCCACTGTGGCTAGTGAGGTTTAAGCGGGAGACATGTGACGAACGATGACGTATAAACCCACTTCTGTTAGCGTTCTGGCCAATCACAACCGTTCCTGACTCTTCATCTTTACCTTCTTCCTGCCATCGTCGCCGTTTTGGTCGATGAACTGAACATCAACACGGTTCATGCACAGCTTTTTCTTCTTCATGTGAACCTCATGCCAATCAGGCACGTCGACAAACTTCGCGTCGAATGCCTCATCTGGAGGTTGGAACATGAGGTACAACTGGACCTTACGCTGCCTCTCACTCGATCTGCGGACTGCCCATTGACAGCTCAATTTCCTCACTCCTTTACATTGAGAACTGGACCAGTATCTCACGCTGTAGCCGAATGGAATCATGGTGTCAGCAGAGAAGGGTGTGACACACTCGTCTTAACAGGAAAGGCCGGCAGAGCCTCTCATTCGACCCTGGCAATGGCTTTACCGAACCGAATGGACCGCCGACGTATAGGGAAACCGGACTGAGGCTAGGTCTAGTGACGACTTGAAAGCCAAAAAGGTTGAAGATATATCCGTCAATGAGTTGAGGTACACCCTTAAGTTACTCAATTGCAGTTCGCATCAGAGCATTGTCGGCATTCATGAGTAGCTACCGCCAAGTTTTCACACCACACGAAATATCGTGACTCAACTGAGACAGAGGTATCTCGTTGGTGCAGACGGGAGTCTTCACGACGATGCTTCAAGTAAGGGTTCTTTCCTGCGATCGTTCAGGGGCTTTTCATGATTGTTGAACACTCTGATTCAACACGAATAGGCAATCCGTACATACCTTGAACCAAGAATGCCACTGAAGAGATCAGAACCAAGTATAATTGAGGAATGAACTGGAAACTTACGACAAGCCAAAGTCAACTCCAACCGATCGTCCAAGTCATCATGCTCTCCAAGAATGTCGCATGAAGGAGGACCCTGCCCTAGTTCAGGGGTAGAAGGACTCCAGCTAAAGGAAGGCCATGAGCTCGCCGTAATGCCTGCTTCGTGGAAGTCGAGATATCTTATTGTCTTAGCTTCCTAATTAGAATGCAAGTCAGGTCGCGGGTCCGCTATGGCAACCCCAAATAGGTGTTCCGGCGAGGTGTTCCGGCGAACGAACGACACCGGACGAAGTAGCTAGACGTGGAAGTCAATCGCCAGCCGACCGTGGAATAACCAAAGACCCTTTTATTGATGGACTCGGAAACGGAAACGTGAGCGGTGCCCAGTGTTCAGTCGCGGAGTAGTACGTCCGAAGCTTAAGCACAGGGATCAGCCTCGCATCGACAGGCATAGTGCTCCTGAATCATTGAAAACACGACCAACGTTGAAGGGTATAAAATCCAGGACTGCGCAGAGGTTTGAGCTGGTCAAAACTCGTTCTCTGAATAGGTTATTCATCGTTGCGATTCAAGATGAGCCGACGCTCAACCATGAGAGACCCTTTGAAAAGGAGCTGTACACTGATGGACGGTGTCATTCGAAGCAGAGCGACATATTGAAGATGAGCGATACAGCCATATCTTCCTCGAAATGACAAAGTCGTGGGGAGAGCCAGCCTTGACTCAGTTTTCGCAAGCTGCTGTCGTTTGTTGTTCGATGATATCACTTGAGCTCTGCAAAATCACAACATACGATGTTGAAAATCTTTGGGATCGAGCGGCACCTCAGCATGTTCGCTCTGAGCTATGGGTTGCCCTGGCCAGAATGAACCGAAAGATAACTCTCCATGTTGTTTGGATCTCACTTTAGGTTCGTTGAGCCATGGATCGCAGCGTTCAAACTCGCTTGAGCAGCGAGCAAATGCGAACTCCTTTCCATTCGGGTCTACTCCGTTTACCAGACATGATTACGACGCGCATGTTCAAGCAACCCCGGTAAGTATCGTTCGGGGTCGACATGTATCTGAGATCGTCTCGAGCGCTTTCTCGACAGCCACGTCATTGAATACTGAAGACGATGACGATGGTACAGCCTCTGCATGAAAATGCATACTCCAACTCAGAACAAGTATCTTTTCCTGGACGAAGGCATTCGGATCGTAACGTCATCATTCTGTCCTTTGTTTTCATTGCTCAGTGGCGGAATCCTACCCTTCGTTCCCATTCCCACCCTCTTCCAATCCCCGCTCCGATCTTTACCGGGTTGTCGAATGCCATCGTCGATCCGGTGTATACGGTTGATTGGACGACAACATCGACGGAAGATCCCTCGGTGTGCTCAGCCCCATTAGTCACTCATACCATTCGGGCTTACCAATTATCCGTGCTTACGCTTCGATATAGGCGGGGAAAACCTGTGAGAACCTTACCGGGTTCAGGAGGCATGTCGTCCTTGATTGAAGGGGGCATACTGGACAGCAGCATGGCTTGTTCGATTACGTCAAGTGAGGTTGTCTCCAGCATCCTACGACGGTCTCGTGAAAGCCCGTGCTGAAGCGAGTCGCCCAGCTTCGTCGTGACAGGGCGGAGACGCGACCCGAGCATCCTTGTGGTCGCCGATTGATGATGGTTTACGAGACTTTACCCCGGATTACATGTTCGGTGTTTGGTCAGCCTCCATGGCTGAGTGCAAATGCCGTAGTGACCTCCACTGGTAATATGTTACCCGTATCAAAGGTCAGAAAACAAGCGGGAGAGTGTTCGGTGATTGTTGCAAAGCCTCTCAAAGTTCCTACGTACCTAGGATGTGTGTCCTCAGCCGCCAGGATCTAGGCCTACCTTGCCGGCGACTCATCACTTTTTCAGGGAAGTCCAAATCAAGAAATCAGCAGCATTCGGTAAGTTCCTTGACCCATATCTTACAAGTTAGAGCCTCCTCGCCTCCACCCTGGAACTTGCGTTCGTACATGGGCGCCTCAAAGCCACTCTTCTCCCCCAGCATCGTACCGCCGGTGGCAAGAAAAATCACATGGACAGCACGAAGAACCGACCGTCTATCGAAGACTCACGGGTAGGCACTTGACACGTTTACCATGTGGCAACCAACAACGTTCCTGGACAGAACTGCTGCTGCATCGCAAGTCAGATGACTGTCTAGCAGCTCCTCCTCTACCTATTTTTAGGAGTGTCGTACTCGTCGTAGCCTCAGGCTAGTGTATGTACGTTTGACAGTTTCGTTGACGATCGTGAACCTTCTAGACCGACGTTGCTGCTGCTGCTGCCTCCACGACGTCTTTGCCAGCCGAATTAGACGACGTACATACGGATTACAGACCAGCCATACATAAGCGGTTGGATGCGCTCGAAATCACGAGGTCACGCGCCGAACGCCACACAAAAGAAAAACCTGAAATATGTAAACCCAGTCCTTTTTTATATCTAGATAAGGGGGCCAGAAGAGAGATAGCCGATATTGTATAGGCGAGATATAGAAGAGGTGAGTATGGTGGTACCGAGTATGGGAATGGCCTGATTAATTCGTATAGGTTAGATGGAAGATCCTACCTACGAAGTACGGAGTAGAGATGCCTTGTGATGCTGAGATGTACGTCCCTGTCGGTTTGAGACTTGCATGATAGTAAGAACGTTATTGAGACGTTTGCCGGTGCGTTGCTAGGAGCTGCCGGTGCGTTGTTACTAGGAGCCGGTTATGTGCTCACGGCAAGATTTCATCGTCCCTGCTTACCCGGTCTGAACGCATGTGCTGTAACCGTAGGTACGATAAACAGACAGACCTGTCTGGACTGCTATGCTGTACGAAGTCGCAGTTACTACTTTACCTATCCGCTTACATAGGTGCCAGAGTTTCGATCTGGATGTTTGTTTGTTAACGGTGTTGCATTGAGGAAGGGGTGGTGATCGACTTGAAGCGAGAGCCTTGCGACGAGTACGGAAAGGACAGGCGAGGGCTAACGCCGAGACGAAGTCGAATCCGAGGATTGTCGAGTTGCGTACTGTGTCGACGTTGATTTATCTCGAGTGTTTCGTAACGTAAGATAGGTACGGAGTAAACATAAACAATCCCAGAAATGTAACTCACAATCTCAGCCCGAAACATTGGCATAACCAAAGATGACATCGAACCGGGTCGGGAGGGCGGAATCAGATTCCTGTCGCGGATTCTCTTGTCCAGAATCTTTCAATCTTCACCACGTTCCCTTCATATTTACCATCTACGTTACTTACTCCATATAATGTAGAAGTTTGTGTATGGGATTAATAGAGATTAATATCATGTTGATTACTCTTTACACCCAAGAACTACTACAAGTAACACCTTCCAAGAATCGAGATTCACTATAAAACAACCCTTATACCCCCTGTTCCCGCTGCCGGGAGCCCTAAGCCCATACCCGTCTAGCGCGCGCCCTAAAAACCAACTGGCTGTCCCCGGTGGAGATTGGCTAGGGCGAGTTGGGTGTTAGCGCGGTATAGGGAGGTCCATTAGGACGTAACCGACAAAAAAGAATCACTTGAATTTAAAGTGGGGTATGGCACCGGTAGGCAGACTACCTAATCACGTAGGTACGGGGGGATTAATAGAACTCACTACCTCCTACCTTAACCTGTAATCGTACAAATACAATTAAAATTTCTTGACCGTGTCGCTTTCTTCGAAGCACCAGTATGGACCTCTGCTACGCTTTGGGGAAGGTAGGTCTCATTCATATAGACGACATGCCCATGCAGTAGCACTGAGGACTGAACCCGGCCGACAGAGACTGATTAGGTAATTAATATGGGTACGGATATCATCCAATCAAAACACTTATTACAGTGGGTCACGAGTGCTGCGCCGAATGATCGTACCTATGTACCTACCTCCTACTACAACTTACAAGAGGTAAGTAGGAGGTAGGTATGTCGTACTGAAATCACTAATGTCGCGGTGTCGCATATGCGGAAGTCATAGAAATGTACGGATTACGGTACCTAGGTAGGTAGATAGGGTGGTAATTTGGCTGGTGTCGCGGTGTTAGAATGGAGAAAACACATTTTACAGAATTTTGTCGGTTACGTCCTAATGGCCCACCGTCGCGGTACCTGAATAACGGGTTTGAAGAGAAATGTTGTTGCCTGCCACGGGGGAAGACTGGGGTGATGATCGCATGATTCTGGCGTGAGGTTTGGGGATGGGGAATTCTTGCGAGTTTGTAGTTGCACTGTTACCGGGTTGTTCATAACTGTTACGAGTTGTGCTAGAGGTAAAGGACTGAATAAACGGAATATCCAATTGGTTTGATTTGTCGGTTCAAGAATACCAACGAACAACCAGAACGATTCCTACTCCCAGAGAAAGACTCGTAGCTACCCCACGATGTAATTCTGTGAGCTGTGAATGGAGCCAAGCCGTGCTTTATGCATAAGTGCATGATTAAATTGCCGGTAAATTGTGCCTGCCTACCGTGACCACCGGGCGGGATCCCACGTCGAGGAGGGATTACTTATTCCAATGGGGAGATATTATTCGTATTTTTTCGAGGTTGCCGGGTGTTTATTCCTCTGTTGAGATTGATGAAGTTGGTTGAAGACTTGAACGAGTAACGAACTGAAGTGCAACTTAGACAATGGAATCATCACAACCGGACATCCAACATATGTACAAGTTGTCGTAGATACGTGCGACTTGAACGTATCACGGCGACGTTCCGGGCCAGCGGATAGCGGACCCAGCCGTATATCCGAGGCGGAACATCAATCAGGTCAGGGTAATAATACCTGACCTGACCTATATCTCCCCTTTTCCCCGTCCCATACGGATTATTATACTGTAGTGAACCCACGGACAATATACGGACAATAACCACGTCCCACACGCGCTACTGTAGGTCTCAGAATCCGCAGACGCCGTTGAGATCATCGATAGAGAGAAACCGTTCTTTTTCCGTAACTGCGAATTCCCTGATTGGTGTCGCGGGCGGTCCAATGGAATAGAAAGTCCTACTCGGTAGAATGTTTTGCTTGTGATCGTCGTCATCATCGAGAAGTTGGAGAAAAGAGCGGCGATGGTTCGCATACCGATTCATGCCTCTCCAAGTTGTCCTCGATGCCGTGCAGTTTAAATACGAAGGGAGTGGGTGTGGAGGGAGTGGTCGTCGTCGTCTCTCGCTCGGATTTGCATATGCATGCGCGATGGCGATCGCGGTATGTACGTCTGAGACATTTCGATAGTATGTAAAAAGGACGTTCTTCATACCATCTACATACTCGTGTAAAGAAAATTTTCGTTTGGCTTGCAGGAGATCGTCGTCGTGTTTCTTCATGGATCTGCGATGCAGGAGGACGATCGTCGAGAACTTTCCTGTGAAAATCGTGGAGATGGCGATCTGCGTGAGGGGAGTTAATATGAGGCTTGGAGATGATAGACGGTTACGTACGTAGATCCTGATTAGTCTTCCCGTGTAAGTCCATTGATTCCGTGTCTTTGGAACGGATCTGTAAGTCGTGATTGTAATTTGTGACCGGTTGAGGCTCGGGTCGGGAACCCGAGGGCGACTCGATATCACGAACAATTCACAAGTATAGGCAAAGCTCAAAAGTGTCCGATAAAATCGTTGTTATATTTCCACCCATCAAAAAAACCAGAGAGAGCAACACGCCTGCTTTAGATATAGGTAACAAAAACAGCAGATTAGATTTCTGGTCGCCAAAACAAAAAGAACAAAAATTGTGTGTTTTTAGTACAAGTCCCGAATTACTTCCGCAGTGTCTCCTCCCGTGTCTTTTCCATCTTCACGACTTCTTTTCTTTGCCCGTCAATATATGTACATTGACTTTCGTAGTCGATGGTGAAGAAGAGACGCTTATAGGCCTAGAGGGGGGTGGCAGAGAACATCCTGGCCGAGCTGTTGTCGTCGTGTAAGTGAGATGAATACCAGATAAAGGGGAAAGGAGGACTTACGACAGGGAGGACACAGCAGGCGGCTTGCTTGCCGACGGAGGCGCAGATGGACTGGAAGTCCTCAGCGGAGTAGGGAGTGGCAGACGCTTTTTATATGTTAGTGAACTTATTCGTAAGAGAGGAGTCGAAAGACTTACGGCCCTGGCAGTTCAGGTCCGCGACACCGAGGACATCGACAGCGCAGCACTGGGCAACACCGTAGAGGACCTCACCGCAAGGGTCGTAGGAACCACCGCCGGGGTAACCGGGAGCAGCAGAGACAGCAGCGGCGAGGAAGCCGAGGACAGCGACGAATGTGGTCTGCATGTTGAAAGAAGGTGGGTTGGTTGTCGAAAAGGTAAAGAAGGTAGAGTCGTTTGTGTAAAGAGAGTAGTAGATCTTGTAGAAGATGCTTTGAGGCGAGAGACTGTTGGATGTGATGGATGATGATGAGAAGAAGAAACCGGTGAATGGGGGAGATCTCGACGACCTTATATAGACGTGACGAGCAGATGGAAACAGAGAGTCAATGCCACGCTAGATGCTACGGTCTGGTCGTGTAGGCCCAACTTTTTCGAACCTGGCGCTGACTCGACCAGGTGGCGTCATGCAGGCGTGGTCGCTCCAACACATTTCGCAGTGTAGCAACAATAACACCCGGCAACGAAAAAAAGGGCGCCAATTTTTTTGATGGGGCCATCTCCTCGTGAGAGAGCGAGAGAGAGGGCTGGCTGGGTCCCCTCCCCCCACGTCATAGGGAAATTATGACGGGAAGGGATCTCGACCACTTACACGAGACCCCTAGCCATCGTCACGCCCGAGGAATGAGAGAAGAGACATGCCGGCTCGACCTGATGATCGATGGAGCCTGCAACAGACACCGAGGCCGTAAGGGGTGAACCTTGCTCGGGACCACTTACAACGAGGGTATGAGATGCAAAAGAAAGATCAACGGTAGCTTGGCCGTGGTTCGCCACCAAACCCACCCAGCCGTCTAGACCCCACATGATGGAAGTTGGAACGCCCTTCCTACTGCTACGATGCGACTACGACTACGACTACATACTACTGCAGATGTCAGCTGTTAAGAAACTGCGGTATACCATAAGTTAAATTGCCCCGATCCATCCTTGGAGTTGTGAGGGTAGGATAGATGCGCTTACGCTGTTACCATCTGGGTACTGTGTAAGGATAGGGACCAGACCAGGACAGCCAGCCTACTCGTACTCACACTCGTACGTGGAGGAGGACGAGGAACGGTGGTCTTACACCATTGGTACGCCTTGGCGTGTCTTGTCGTTTTCCCGGGGAAGAAAAGAGAGATTCTCTCCTTCAGACATCTGCACGAAAGCGAAATGTGACAACAATTAGGTAACTGCTAGCCTGTCGTATGTGATCGTACGCCGGTATGATCTATTCATAGATAGCAAGGTGGTATGCATGTACGATATATCCATTGGCCTCGAGCATTGCCCAGCTGGGCATAAGGCCATCGTTCAATTTCGACCAACAGCAATCACGATGGGACTCTGGATTCGGTAAGTACTAAACGAACGAAGTACGGTCGATACCACGCTATATCGGCACAAATATTTTTTTCTTTTGCTATACATGCCATTTCGTATGCCGATACCCATACAGCTATCCCTATCGTAGCGACCGTCACGAACAATGGGTCACCTTTTGAGTATTCTTACCGAGGAAGCAATCTTATGAACGTACGAGGTTTTGTACGGATTAGTCGGCGAAAACGAAGATGGAATCTGGTGATGAACGCCTCATTCTGGGTTGAAAAGAGAAGAAGAAGCAGCACTAATTAGCCTGGAAGCACGGATTAAGCCGTACAGTCGCATCCCATTCCCGTACTGACGGGATGCATAGCGTGCGAAGAAGGAATGGAGAACAGCTGCAGTAGTTCACGACTATACTCGATACAGTACGGGATTAATACAGGAGTCCACTTGTACACATCGTTGGAGCTTGGAGCACTACCGACGTTGAAGCTGTCTCGTAGCGGTCCGTCCGGCCTACCCGGGCCACGCCCCACCGTCTCTCGGTGGGTACTTTTTGAGCTTCGAGTCGACCTCAGTCGACAATAACCCCAAAGCTGGACGTGGCACGGGTAGGTACTGGCGCTAGTGTTCAGGGCTGAAGGGGGGAAAAAGGAAGAAAAGTCGACGGTGAAGAGTCTTGTCACTTCTCGGTACTATTTTTTGCTCCATCGCCTGGTGCAGGTACGGAAGGAATACAACGTCGTATCGTCAGTCAGGTACGGTACGCTAGAGAGGCAGACGAGCGCACATATGCAGCTCATCCCTGCATTTATTGCATGCCTTTCGAGAAAGTGAGTGAACTTCCACTTGTATCGCAAGTCGTGATGTTATGATATAATCTGAACCTGGAGTTCTTTGTGACCGGGCCATCAGGAGCAGCGCACCAGTAGACGTCGCAGAAAGGGTACTCCATGGCCAATAAAGGGTAAGATTACGAAGGGGAGGAGGTGAAGCTGGTCACGATTTCTTACCATTTCTTTCTTTCTTTTTTGTCCTCATATGGAATCTTCCAGTCACCACGATACTTAATACGGGCGTATGGATCTCTCGGTAAACGGCTTGGCAGCTGACCGCCAGCCAGCAGCCATCTACGTTTACACTCGCCGTCCTGACTTCATAGCGCACCGTACGGATTACCTACCGTGCCTGCTCCGTACAGTATTTCCTACGGAATACACGAAGACTGCACCTGCCACCTGCAGTCCGGAATATATCCGGCGCCCCGAATGTGGCTGGTGGGCCCGAGATGCCGGTCCCGGACCGTGTCAGTCAAGACTCGAGTCCATCTCTATCCCAACCCTGAGGTCCTACTTCTAACTAAAATCTTATGCACTTACTTGTAAGCAACGGCAGTACTAGCGCGGCAGACTTGCGCAGGCACAGTCGAGTTAACACAAATCAACAAAAGGGAAACACCAAAAAAACATACGATGTTAATCTCGCTATCTATGTGGCCATAACCAACACATAAGTTCCTGCTGCACTTCACGTACGATGCCCTTTGATTAAAGGTGCGCGCTTGTTCATGTGAACACGGTTTGAATTCTCTCGAATAAAATTCTGGTTGGCCAGCCCGTGATCGGAGCAGGTGTGGGCGAACAGAAGCGCGCCAGACGCGCCACAGCAAACAAAAAAAAAGAGAGCCCCCAATTCCTTGGTTTCGTGCCGGATTACAAGGAACGGCGGCAATACCGGCTCGACTCGCCTGCGCTGCGCCAACACACAAAAAAGAATCTGTCAGTGTCTAATTACATATGTACGAAGTATTACGCGATAGCAAATTATTTTCCTTACGAATGCTTGCTTCCAGTGCAGGACAGTTACTCGTACTCGTAGTTATTAACTGGGTGCGGCTGTACTTGTAGCGCAGGGCCACTCTCAATGGACCGGGAACGGGCCTTTCAATTCCCCCATCTGACACCGTCCAGACCTTCGGAACGGTCCCCCCATTTCGAGGGTCATTTGCCCCTTCAAGGCTAGTGCGGCGCTGCACACGTGCCGAGGGCCCAGCTGAGAAGAGCCTTGAATTGTCCTCATTCGGAACCAGAGAGGTTCAGGTGTCTTCTTTCTGGCTGGTCGGGACCCCTTGGCGGTTGTCATAGGTGGCTCAGTTATGGCGATGACGAAACAGCTAAACATGTATAGAATGCCCTGTAATTGTGATGCATCTCTCGACCCGACGGTTCTGTTGACCCTTCAATTCAAATTTAGAATCATCAACTTGGCGAATTCTCGACTCAAGAATAAACTACTTATTACGGACTAGACAGAGAGTTGCCAGCGAAGACTCAAGAGTTACAGGGATTGTCATACGAACTACCGGGGTTGTTTCTCTTTCCCGTTCCACATCTCAGGCCACTTTCAGGTCGATTCGCGAAAAGCCTCGGTACAACAACTCCGTCTTCATCCCTAATCCATAATCTAACCGCGCCCAAAAGATTCTTTTTCCAAACTGCAGCTTACGCTCGGCATTACAAAAAGTTCACATCGCCCATCTTACCATATACAATGCTTTGTTCCGTGGTTATCTTGCTGGTTATTTGAGTTAACCAGGTTAACGACGGGTTTCATTCATCGACGAGCTGAAGCGCGGCCGCGGCCCGTGCCGGCGCACTAAGCTGCTAGCTTCTCACACCGCGAGGGCGCTAACTCCCAGTCCAGGCCGCGACCTAGGACTCAACACACAGACCGGCGCTAACCGACCACATCTCTCTCGGGGAATGGATCAAAAAATATTGAAGCTGCTGAGTGTGGCGTCAAACTTGCAAAAGACGAGATGAGTCGCGGCTAAAGAAACCAGTGGGCCAGGTTTTAGCCGGCGCCTATCTCTCTCGTTTCTCGTTTCTTGTTCTGGTTTTGGTATTATGGGAGGTAGGTACCTTTCCACCGAGTGACCGGTGAAGAATGTGAGAGGAGACTTGGCATGGCGAGCAGGGTGTTTTATCCGACCTCTTCCGAACCAAGTATGTTTTCCATTCGCTTTACATTCTATCTCCCCTATCAACATCTGTAAGTCAACTCGAGATCGCAGTCGCACAGGCTATAGAAAGAATTATTTAGGCTATAACAGGATCAGCTTATGATAGTTTTCAATCGGGGGATTCATGCAATCCTGTCGTGTCCATCGTATTTCTACGCTCGGTAGTGTTACTGCAACGGCTTTTTGAGCCTTCCCTTTCACTTCTTCCCCTTCCAATCTATCACCTCAATGCCCTCAATATATTCTCCTAAGTCCGTATCGTCAATCGATATTGAAAAACAAAAAATCTACAGTAGCAGTGCAGGAGGGCGCCTTTTGCCCCTTGCATTTGCATCTGCATCTGCATTCGTCGTGCTGATGGGCTTACATCCATCTATCTTCTCCAATTCATTCTCTCTTTTTTTCTTTTTCACATCCCCAATCACCAGGTTCGTTCAATCTCGTTTGTAGGGAAAAAAAGAATCTCGCACAAGAAAAAGCGAACGCGTTGGAAGATCTATACATACGTACATAATCTCAATCCTTGGGGGTTGTTTATCGGTTGCTATGCAGAAGCCATGTCACCCTGTCTTGACCGAATCGATCGTGAAGTCTTTCCCAATACAGTCCTTCCATGTAACCAGACCAAGAAGAGATGCAACCCTTCACGTTCCCGTCCATTGGATGGAACATTACTGCAAATTTCGATCAGTCGCGCAGAACCTCTTTTGGGCTTAACACGGCCAATGTTACCACTGTGCTCATGTGCGTGCTTGTGCGTCGTTGAGGATGAAGTCGCAGGTAGTAGTCGTAGTTCTTCACTAAACCGCGCCATCTCACCAGGATTCTCGTCCCCCAATAAGCCGGCAAGGCGCGGGATGTGGAAGAACGACCGACCGCCCTCCATCGTCCGTCAGCACGGCGACGGGGTCTTGCCCAACCGTCCTACCTCAGTCTCGGGACGCAGAAGATCCGAAAAGAAAACCTGAGTCAGATACATCATAGCAAGGCAATTCTCCATGAAGATCTCTTCAACTGCGTAGCAGTAGTAGTAGAAAGAGAAGAGACTGTCCTCCGTATCACTCAGCACAGGGTACCTCCCGTCGTATTCGACCTCCGAAACGGGACGCCGGCCGTCGGTAGACCTCGTCGATGCTGCCTACCACAAGCGCCCCCAAAGTGGTCCCATGTGGCTTGCAGGTCCACAATGCCGGTCCCGTACCCCGCAAGCAGTACGGCATCTGTACCGTCTCCCGTGCCTCGTCGCATCAATAGTAGAACGTCGCATCTTATGTGAGGCCGATCATGAACGGCGATGCTGCTGTAAAGGCGTTTGTTCACGTTTTTCCCCATTCTCACGAGAGATTGGCGTCGCCTTCGCAAGGCCAAGGTCAAGAACGTGCGAGGAGAGGTGAAAATCCTGTAATGGTCGATATCTACCTAGGTGTGGAACGATGTCACCGAAGCGAAACAGCCACATCACGGATCTCGGCGCGCGAACCGAGGTCTCTTTCATCTTCCTGGCTTGCGTTGAGTCGTGCGACCTTCAAGGGCGCATTTCGATAAACAGGCACACAACAGACAGAACCTGCAAGCCAAGTTCGCGACTGAAATTATACAGATACGGAAAATGAATTGTCCAGTCATTACTGCATCTGTATCGCGTATGACGGCTTTCTTTCTTCAAGGGGGTTATTATCCGCTTCTCGAGAGAGCACAGCGTATGCCACAGATGCGCCATGTAGGTCCCGCTCGAGTGAGAGTCAGCCTGGCGAGGCAGGAGATCATGCTTCCGAGCCAATAGTCGCTTGAAAAGGACCTGCTTCTACCCGTGAAGTCATGAGATGAACGACTTCAGGTGCCACCGAGATAGGCGGGTAGATGCTAGCTGCCCTGCCTGACTCGAGAAGGGAAGAGGTAGCGACGTCGTGTCTGCTAGGTAGACTCCAGGGTGGGAGGCACCTCCTCTCTCTTCCTTCCTCATACAGAAAATATACTTCGTGATGGCGTCACGCCTTCCCTTACACGGCATCTACATTACATCGCAGGTATGACCGACGACGAGATTCTTTTCCTACCCCTACATTTCTTCTCTGATCGTGATGACACCCTCCTCCTAAACACGTACACAACACCACGCATAGACCTAACAGATGTCCAGACGCGACGAAGTTCTCATCATCCGCCACCTATGTCATCAACATCACACCCGTTTCCGCGTCAACCAACAATCTACCTAGATATCACATAAATAAATACGTCTTCTATCCAAGCGTCTCAATTCCCGCTCCTAAGACACCTGCCCAATAAGCTTCAACCTCGTGTACCACCTTTCTCATCACATCCGTCGCCCAAGATGCCGCACGGCAGACACCACAGACGTGATGTCCAGATCGAAGACGTAACCAATAACCAGGGATCCCGTCGTCGTCGCCATCGCCACAGACACCATGCATTGGGGGATCCCAACTTCTACACCGACTACGGCGTGCTCGTCGACTCCTCAGCCCACGCCCATGGCCACCATCAGTCAAACATAGAGAACCAGCGTCCTCCAAATAACGAAAACCGGCGTCAACCAAACACCGACGACTAGAATGACTACGGTGTTCCCGTTGCACCCGAAGTCGAAGGGATTGTAGAGAGACTCCAGTCGAATCACGGCATCGATATCGAAGTAGAAAACGTGGCCTCGGGTCCCGACATGCCGCTGTCAGAGTATTTCCAGACGTATGCGGACAACACTTCCGTAGCCAGGTTAAATGGGCTTCTTGTCCCGACAGTTCGTCCAGCGCTCCAGTCCATTCTATCCGTGTCAAGTCCTCACGTTCCAACAACAGCCGACGAGTGCGTTACAAGCCTCTTGACCACTTATCATTAGGTACTCTCCGCTGACTTAATGTCTAGGAGACGGATGGCATTGGAATGGTATCTCATTCTGCGACGCCACGGCATGCTCGGCCGCGACAGAAATCGACGACAGGAGGTGCCGTGCGTTCGTAGCCTGATCGCGATGCGTCTCGTGCCGCTCATAAACGTCTTGAACGAGCTCCATCAGCTCAGGGTGACCTACCCCGACATCATGGATGACCATGAAGATCAGTGGACGAACATCTTGTCCATCGTCGAAACCTTGACCTGCGTCCTCCAGTTCGCTTCACGTCTGGAGGGACCCATGGCATGTTGAGCTCAGTCAGGGCTCAGGGGGAAAATACTGCCAACTTGTGTTAGTGTGTGGGTACGGGTGAAACACATATACACGAGGATGAAATGCTTCTTTGGGTTACAATGTTGGGCTGGGTTAGACGTAGTAGCGTTCACAGATGTCGTTCTATAGCGGTCACTTCTTATGAGTTGTAGGTTTTGTATTGTTTTCCTGTTTGTCTTGCTCTAGCCACCGAAAATACGTTGATAGATTGCCTATCTAAAGCGCCTATTCGGTCCGAATCTCTCTGTTTTGCGTATCTTACCCAGGATGTCCTCTACCACGTCTGAAGACATGACATCGTAGATTGAGTGAGAAACACAAGACCACCCATTTAATAGGATGGATTCCCAATTGCAGTGTCGATTGATATCTCACTATAATGAGCTCAGATTCATCGTCGAACTCATGTAGGTCCGGTAATTGATACTTAGGACGTGGGTTGCCATACCAATCCAGTCGCCACTCCTCCCCTCGTACGAGAGAGGACGGGGAGCCACAAACGCGATGCTCTTGATCTATAGATGACCAAGCTGATGTTATTATCAGCAATACTCCAGTATTCCGACAATGTTTGTATTGTATGTATTGGTATATATATGCCTACCAATGTTGACTTCTTGTAGAATCTCTGGCACCATGCACACACTCACTAACTCACGCGAAAGCAACGCACGAACGCGAGGTGAATGCCAAAATGCACTGAGATATCTGCTATCTAAGGAAGAATAGAGAGTCTGAGGACTGTACAGGCCTGCCTATATGCTCCTCTCGCGGGCTCTATGGCTCCTGCCTTTTGGCGTGTTCCCTGGTCTCTCCTTCCTTGTATATACGATACTTCTGCTGGAACAGCAACAGGACATCAAAACAGCATTGGTGGGTGATTGTAGGCAGAGAAGCATTGGCCTTTCCTCCGTTCTGTCTTTGAAACAGTCGCCCTCCCCGTTTTGTATCCAGACATTCGAGAAGGGAGAATACATTGACTGGAGGGTCTTCGCGGCCTCAGACTCAGGGGCACGATAGATGTCCCGGAGGCCATCGCAATGATTGATGCGTGGCCACCGACAGCGTAGGAGCCGACATTCTGTCATCGGGATATATATAATACATGTCGAAGATTTTGTTCGTACGAGATCTCGGCTGGCGTCTCGCACAGGCTGGAAAAATCCACCTCAACTGGATCTTCGTCTGATATGATTTATATATTCCCGGCTGACGCAACAGTGTTAGGGAAGGGATTTCCGCCCTGCCAACAGGGAGAAAAAAAGGCGTTGGTCTCCGGTGCTCGGTGATTCCAGCACATTAGAAGATGCGAAAGGACCAGGGATGACCCGTGTAAGCACGGCTGTCTCATGCACTCGATGTCTGGTGCAGATATCATATATAACGGTGCAACGGATAGCAAAGCGAAGGTGTAGAATCTCTCATGTATCAAGCACACACAGGCTCACGCAAGACAGCGCACGAACGTGAGGTGAATGCAATGCATCTGAGATATCTGCTGTCCAGGAGAGGAGAGAATCTCGGGACTGTACAGGTCCGCCTACAGGCTCCTCTCACGGGCTCCATGGCTCTTGCCTCTCGTCCTGTCCCCCGGTCTCTTCTTCCCTGTATACGATAAAAGGGCTAGTCGACGCGAAGGGGAACGTTCTTGGAAATATCTTTATATAATGGAAACCCTCACATGTGTTGGATTCTTTGCGACGATGATGATGACGGGTTCATGTGAAAACCTAGTGTCGATATGATCCACGAGGTTTCCTAATGACTTGGTGGCGTGAATAAGAAGAGTGCTCGGACTGTCGGAATCTGTATGCTGCCGTATAGTATATAACTGTAGCAATGCATCGTGCTGGCGCGCGGCATTCTTGGTGATCAAATCCTTCATACCTTGATTCACCCCATGGAGCAAAAGGACAACCAGAGGATCCACCCAAGCACGTCTTTCTGCAGTTACCATCACTTTGTCGTAGAGACTGAGGCGTGTAAATGTACTGACACACACAGAGAAGCATACGACTAGGTTTGTCATATAGACGAATGGGGACGTCCTTCGACACAACTATGAGAAGTCGGAAATTGTCATCATGCCGCCCTCAGTCAAAGGTTTTTGAGGGATATCCATCAATCCGATATTTTTCTCTACTTGCCGTCTCGTTGGAGTGTTGATCGAATAACAAATCATGGTTGTCCACTTCTGACACCAGCAGCGCATTGTGATAGCCACGAGGATGGAAAGGGTGGTGAAGGATTGATGGTGGATCCATGCACAGAAAATTCTCTCCTATCACCATCTTCCTGATGTATGCTGATGATACACATGAGGACAGATCTATGTGGCTAAACACATCGCCTCTTTGGGAATGTTCTGCGCTGTGTAGAGACCGAGTGTCGTTGGGCTCTGGGCCGACCACCCATAGACCTGGAACTTTTGGTAAAACCCATTAGTTGGAACGCCGGTAGCAAGAAGGGCATGGCACATATCTTCTTTCTATGGTAAAAGTGGCCAGTAATATTTTTTCTGCCGATATTGAAAGCATCCACATGCACTAGACACCGTTATGGACAGTGCATTGATTTGATAACCGTTGTGGTCAACAGCCTCGAGATTGTGAATCTTGGAGGGTAGAGTAGAAGCGTCTCTAAAATGTCCACTTGTACCAACGTGCGTTGGGATAACTGGTTGGTTTCAGGAGTAGTCGTTCCTTCCGGAGATGTTGTAGTCCTTCTATTGGTGAAGTGTGGCTCGCCTTTCACGGGGGCGTGCAGCGTTGAGGTTCTGGATCATGATGGTGACAGAACCCGTCTCCCTGAAACGAATCGTTATACGCCATTATTGGCGGAGGTATGCCCAGCGAGCTTTTCGTGTACTGAGCGAGGTGTGAATAAGTCCAGTATTTCTTGTAATCCGAGTAATTTCTCTAGCTGGCATTCCCACAAAAGTTTCGAGCTGTGTGGAATATCGCAGCAGATCCATCCCTTGGGCAATGATCGAGCAGTGAGATAGTGAAAGCCGGGAGGAAAGGCAAGTAAATGGTCGTAGTGACTTGTAGGTGATAGAACGCCAGGTTGACTTCCAATCACATAGGGATTCTGATATTCCAGCGCCGAGAAGGTTAAAGCCATCTTGCCTCTGGTTATTTCGTCAGTGATGTTGTTAATGGACAATATTACCTTCTTACCATGGCAGTATCAAGCTGACCTTCACATGGCCGGCCACTCGAGATTCATCATAAATGCGGCCATATGCGTTATCCATGGGATATGCCGACCTTTAGTGTTGGTTGACATCTCTAGACTATCGATAGCTGGATGGCATAGCGCTCCTCTATTGGTATTTACGTATAGGTACGTAGAAGGCATGAGTTGGTGTGAGGTTGGATGGAGAGGTAGGCTTCGAAAAGATGTAGACGTCCCGACGAGCTCGCTGATGTTGATCAGGCATGGAAAGCACGGGTTGAAGATGTATGATGATAGTACAGATGGGATATCCCGGAGAAGGAGATCCGTTGACTCATAGAGAAGTTGCATACCTTTCAAAGTCCTATTCGAGTATCGGGAGATGTAGCAAACAACCTTAGACGGGACGAAGATTAGAAGATGATGCTAAGGCAAGCTTCAGTATGGGTGAAGCGAAGAGGATATATGAGAGTCGATCCTCAGAATGGCCAAAGGGGGGATGTCAATGTACAAGCATACACCAAGCTGTAGGGAGACATTTAGAGAGGAGAATGGAAAAGGAAAACGAACGTGCAGCAAGAAGAGAGGCACTTATAGACTCGACCTCAGGGTGTGTGAGTTCGTGCACCATTAGAAATGCCTCTGGTCACTACTGGAAGGCAACCTTATCAAAGGGATTCTTTACTGCTACACCCGTTAACCACCTCAGGCCGGTGGCAAAAACGTACAATCCTGATGCTAGTGAGGTCATTTCACTGATGGGCGACTTCCTTGTAGTGACGGCGCTTCCCCTTCTTCAAGTTCTTCATGGAAGGTACGGTCTTTTTCATCACCGTGCTACTAAAATTGTGCACGTAAAATACGGTCGCAGACATGATCACACGCACCCATCGTACCTGCCTTTTCCAGCACTAGGAAGATCAGAGTTTGGCAGTTGCGTGTCTCGTCGACTTCCGCTTTTCCAGTGAATCATGAGTCACGGGCTACGACAGGGGGACGAGACGCGGTCGCCATTCATGAGATTATTACATAATTCACGTTCTATGGACTAAGATCAGGTTCCAATTTTCCGATTTCATAGAGAATGAACAGACTCACATTACCGAGTCCTGAAACATGTCGTTGTTCCTTGAGGACGTGGGCGCATACCGCGGTTCTCTACCCAATGCGCGACTACGGAGCCTCAGCTGTTGAGCCTCACGAGCCTTCCCCTTTCCTGTCATATTGACAGGCAGGATCACCAGTTCTAGCACGGCGGACATCGAATTATCTTCTAAATATTCTAGTTTCAACTACCGCTTGCAGAGTCTCAACCATGCCAAGATGGTGTTACTTAAGGCATACTATTGTTGGATCTTTTCTCCCGCTAGTTAGACCGTCAACCTGCATCTACGAGTGTGCCTAGGACTACGTATACAGGGACAGCTGGAAGCACCCATTTTTCAGACAAGAGGATCACGCCACAGCCATTGAATCTACTTGTATCCTACGAATCGTGGCAAACCATGGCCTTTACCCTTCTACTTTCATACAACATCAGCGTCTGGCAAACATGCTCAACGCCGCTGTCGCCCAGAGCGACAAGTCAAACTGCGTTTGACCCTGAATAAAAAGGGGGCGCACGATGAGTATCGTACGTTTCTGGTTTCCCAGGGCACATAGTGAACACCTGATCTCATGAGGTGAAATCAGCAACAACCCCCCTTCGATTGCCTATCAGTTAGTCGTCTGATTGGGACGCTTAAGGCTGTCCGTGCTCATGACTGTTACGACGCAATCAACAGCCTGGCAGACTCTAGACTCGACATACGAGTACAAGGTGACTCATAACATAGAGCACAGTATTTTGTGCCCGTGCTTGTTCATTATATACAGGGCCCTTCATATTAACGCGAGCAATACGAACGCAACCACTATGCGAAGATTGGGACTCAATGCCGGAACCACAGAAGGGGTGCAAGAATTTCTAGCATATTCGCTTGCGAGCCTCTGGATTTCCGGACGAGTGGAATCCAGATGACGCGTTCTCTTTGCAAGAGATGATCAGGGTTGCAGAACCCCTTAGCCTACGAACCCCTGGGTCCCGTTGATAGCTACCCTTTCTGTGTGCCAAGCAGAAGCCACAAGTGACAGACTTACGAACGACAAGAGCCTACCTACGCGGTACTACGGATGGCGAAATACTACCTAGACAGCCCTATATCATCTCCAAGTTCCCTTGATACAATCAGCTTCTCCCAGGATGGGTCCCCGGGCGGGTTTGGTTGCATTCGGTCGGGAAGCACTAGGTTAGCATTACCGCATACGACTCTACGGAGAAGGGACTTGTTCAGCTCCGTGATATGGTGTTATACATGAATGCATTATGTTGATACCGTGTAGCAGGATACAACTAAAGCAGATAGGTCACATTTTTGTGTTTCTTCGCTGGATGGGTTGATCCGGACCAAGTCGTCGGACGACAGCATGAAATCGTCCTTCAGGGACGCGATTACCCGTCCGTGAACTTCGTTCGGCTGCAAGTCATCGCCAGGACTCGATAATTAATGCAGATAACAACCATCCCTGCATCTTCACCCAGCCTACATACGAGTACTTACCCAGTGTACGGATTTGACAAGAAGTCTAGAAGCTCTCTGAGTGTTGTTATCGACGATAGCGTATGTACAGCATAGCAACCGGTTCCCAGCAACGCAGTTCAACGGGATGGGTGACACCTCACGATCGTTACCTGGTGCACACCCGTAGGACCGGTAAGGTAATGAGTGCATCTACTATCTAGATAAGTTGTACGGAATACAACCCGCTTCTCGCAATCTTTACGGAATTTTTCTACGATACGTGTACGAGGTGTCAGGCAAAAGTTCGCACCCATGTCCGCGTACCGCATCTTGGCGCAGATCCACCGGCTATACTGACTGCGGTATAGCGGCCTTTTTTATCATTTTTGGTACTCGCGATACATTCAGCAACTGCCCTGGAGTTCGGTACCAGTTATGCAGTTTATTCAAACGCGTTTAGCCAGTGGATAACGCCTTGGCAGAGGTACCTGGCAAGGGCTACGAACTTACCCATCACACCTCGTACATGATGATACGGTGCCATTGCTACCTCTACTTCCAATTATGCTGACGCAGTGACTTATATACGGCGGCGCTGCCTGCTTGCTGAGAGGCGTGCTGTGGTCACAGGTGACACGACAGCTTTAAAAGGGGGATTGTGATTGCTTATTTCCGTGGTCTACGATAGGTAGTTGTGCAGCAGACCCGGGAATAGCGGTCAAAATCACGAACATGGTTTCCATGTCCTTGGTTCTTGGGGGCAGAGAAGATGAACACAGACCACTGGTTTTGTTGGTTTTGTGAGCGTTGGTTGGTTATACGGGATATATACTGCGTACAACTATAGACAAAAAGTAGGAGTTACGAAGGGATGTTGAGGCTGTTTAAGGGGTTAATAACGTGGCTAGGAGAAGAACATATAAATAAAGAGAGTCTCAACTTCGCGAAAAGTCGCGATAAGTTGAAACACGCACACCCCCCTGGTGTCTCAACCATGTACGTATGTAGGTACTCATTCGTTAGCCTATGAGCTTAAGCATGTACCTACGTCGTAGTTAGGCACGAAAAAAAGAATGCAACCCATTTCGCGGTGGCGAATCATGAGATTTTCTATCTAGGGAAGCCCATCCTGGCAACGGATCTGAGATCGACGACAGGTATTCCGTAGGTGGCAGAGCATCTCTACCTACCTACTTTAGTTCAGCACACACAACTGCTACGACGTATGTACGGTGACATTTTAGACGTATGTAGCTAACTATGTAGGTGGCCCCCAGACTGACGACTAGTAAAGATGGAGTGTAGCTTGCCCTTTAGGTAAGCGTTGTTATAGCTAGGGATTGTCGTGTACCAGATCGGCGCTGGTGGAGGTTACTACCGTTTACCGACGTGTTCTTCAGATGCCAGCGATCGATTCTGGAATCTGCTGGCTGTCAAGGCGAGCGAGCGAGGGTAGAATCGTCGAGAGTGTTCCCCCCCACACGGGCGATCCCGATCGCGATTGGTTGCCTGTCCCTTGTCTGTAGTTAGTTGATGATTATTTACCTACTTATTCGCATGCCGGGAGCAAGACGAGCACGTATTAGATAGATCAGTCCCGTTCGTAAAGACGAAGCTCGAGTTGTCCAGAGATAGAGAAGGCATCGGTGTCATCAAGATAGATATCCGCGTAAGAAAGGGACGTGAGGGAGCCGGTAATATATCTAAACAGGAGCTTCCTCTCCCCGGTCCCGAAAATCCCTCCCTTTTCTCTCTCTCAGCTCCCCCTCCTTTCCCCCCTTCTCGCTCGCTCGCTCGCTAATGTCAAGTTTTACCGGTGAAAGTGGCGGGCACACCCATATGCGACCGTCATATATCATATGCGAGATCCTGCAATGATCGGAAGCACAATCACTTTTACGTCACCTTGGTTGGAATGATCCTCGCATATCAATCGAGCCATCTCTACCTCACTTTTTGCATTTGTGGCTTCGAAAACGGTTTCATAGCAGCAAGGACAAGAAGACGAAGAGTCGATACAATCGACCAGGTAGTAATCACAGTGTGTCACAGTTATAAATACTGTATGTCACATACGGAATCGTTCAATACGGAACATTTGCATCGAAACCCGTAACCTAGGAGACATTAGGCATCGGGGATACGATCGAGTTCTATCAATACTCGTATCTAGTTTGAATTGAGTTTTTTTCCTGTTTTGTTTATTTTTGAAAAATCTCTTCTTCGTGAAGTCGTGGGATGAAGGATCCTTGTCTCTTCCTTCGGCGTCGCACTACGAATCAAGTTCACTTGCAAGTTTCCCCGTGGCTTAACTGTTAACAGCGAAGCTACTACATATATTTGTGCGCGGTAACACCCTGTAAAAAGTTCTAAACAAAGCTCATTGTTTGGACCAGGTACGGGTGTTTTTCTTTCCTGATTATGCTGTTCAACTTCGTCCAGTAAATAAACAAATTATCGCCTTGAATCACACAGTATGCCATCTGTGGCGCGTGTCCGTTATGGTGAAGAGAGAGCTGGTGGCTCATGTGTTAGATACTGTGCATACGAAGTACGGGATACCATCGCCTGTGAACACGGGTAAGTAGCACTTTCAAGCCATGCAGGTGCTTGTGGACGGGAGAAACCTGTCATGGTGGCATCAGCGTTATCGTTGGGAATATGCGTGCCGCACGATAACGTAGGGACATACATATACCGCCGTACAGACGCTTTTTCGTCCGTGGTCCATCCCAGTTTATTGGGCTGAGGTGCCATTGCCAATGCTTGTGGCATTGCCAGTGGCCATTCGACACCGACCCGAGTCATGGAACGTGATGGGATTGGGAGCAATTTGTCAAGCTTGGATTGGAATCCGTAGAGAGAGAAAATCCGGGGCTGCGACAATTAGAAAGATAGCAGAGTGGCAGTCTGCAGTTGTTATCAGCTCTCAATATCTTCGATAGATTTCCGTATAAGATCCTGTATTTCGTAGATATTCCGTGTAAGTCGTTGGCTCGGAATCTCTCCCTATTACCTACTATAGGAGACCGGTGACCAGCTGACAACTAATAGTATCTCCTCGAAACCTGGTATTCTATCTCGGTACGGATTACAGGATCGTATGTACAAAATGTACGTGTGCATGTCACTGTACGCGTATGTAATGCTGTACCATGAGACACAAGCTGCTTCGTCCTTGCAGCATGCCGCAATCGAGAGTTCTTCAGTGCAGGTCGAACGCCATGTACCGTCCCAATATTGTATGTGCATGCCTACGGCCCGGACGGCTCTGAGTCTACTTCAGGATGGGATTTATGCGACCGTTGCATTGCCTTGCCTTGCCTCGCCTTGCCCTTCCGCATCATATGTCTCTCGTATTTGCATTCGCCACGCATTTACTCTGTAATTACTGCAGATTCCGACCTGCCGCGACGGGCAACACAGGAATACCGACGTGTAAAAACACCCACGACGCGCCCAGTCTCTATACTGGTCCAGGCCTGGTCACCTCACGCTATACAACTCCATCATCTCACTACGGTGTTTAGTCCTCTGAATCCGTGCGTACGGACTTAATTACTCATCGCCGGCTCTATAAAAGTTCGTCACGGCTTATCCTCTTTGACTACCACCAGGTGCCGTGATCAAGAACCGAATCTGAGCCGATGTTGTAGAACCTACTATATGCGCATTTACGGACAATTTTATGCTTATGTTTACATGATGCACGGAATGCCATTCGTATGAGACTCTTCTCTCTATTTTTCCATATTTTTCCAGTTAATCTTTTCAAATTCTCGCCCCGTAGCCACAACGTCATCCTCCTTGCTGTACGAGTACATACCAACTCGGATACGGCACCCCTTCGCCTGGACTCCACCGCACTGTGCTCTTGGGAGGAAGTGCACAGCCACGAAGAGAAAAAAACAAATCAGGATTTTGCATCATAAGTGTTCCGTACAGATGGATTGATGTGGTGTTTTGGGCTCGGAACACGTCATGAGTCTTCTATGGGTACAGGATCATACCGGTAAAGGAGTTACACGACGTGCATGTTCTTCTCAGCTACAGCGCAATGATTGCTATGAATTACCTACCAGTTAGCAACGCGATAGCTATCAGCTCTTTAGGGAGAGAAGCTGTATAATTCGCGAACGGTCTTTAATTATCCCGTCTCTTATAGCCCGTAGACTGTATAAAGACGGAATTCCACACTGATCCTCCCGAGCACGTGTATTGCGGCTGGGTTGGTACGGTAGGTATTTTGCTCATGGAGGCAGGCCAGTCCTGATACAAATTGTTCTAAGGCATGTACGGATTCACAGCCAGGTGTTGGTAGGAGCTAAGTGATTAATTAGGGCTATGAAAGGACGGTCTTACTTGCATATCAAGATGAAACAGACATGGTTGATACGCTAGTAATGGTAGCGTATATGCAACCGCGTGTTAGTTACGTTCTCGCCCTTCAAGGTTGTTGACGCTAAGGTTAGGCAGCTACTTCTAGGTACCTATTTCGTACTTTGTCGGTGCGAAGTCGGTATCTGATTCAACTCTTGTGAAAAACCGCTTTCAACACGGAATCCAACTCGTTCTAATCTGCTTTTTAACAGCTTTAATTATCACTTACCGTGTTACGTAGACGATGTTTGCATGATTATCTGCGATAGGCAGTTGATAATGGATTCAGCTCTAGTTCTGCGGTTCACTTACACGAATGGAGGAGGTACGTTGCACAGAGGTATATTAGCCCCACTCTTTACATGATTATGTAAGATTGGATATGTACCCTAATGTATGGGACCGTACTATATTTAGCTCAACTGTTCCCGAGCCAGTCCGTATCGCACAGTCTGATCCTCGCTGCCTACTGTCCGGGTGATGAAAACCACAGACACAATACGGAGGTAGGAGTTGTGTTGTACGGATGAATTGAGGCAAGCCGTTTCGTACTGTAAAACAATTGCCTACAATGACTCCGTCCTGCAAGTTGCAGGATGTACCTAGGAGTAGACGCATACAAATGCTGTCGGTAGAGTGGCAGCGCAGACAAAGGTACAAAGTGGTTACATCATCGCCCCGTTCCGATTGGATCTCCCTGGCAGTCGGCGCCCCTTCCGGCTTACCAATTCCCTTCATTGATACGCCGCTGATGCTTAGAGCAAGTCCTTCTTGCCTCAGGTTCATTGTTTACTCCCATGATCACATATCTAAACAGGACTCCTGCCCTCCTATCAAGTGCAGGTCAGCAAGCATCAATCATTTTTACCGGACGGCTCCTCCCTCGCCGTTCGGGCGCATGTCCTTTAAGGTTCCTGTCACTTTTTTCTCTTTTTGACGGCGCGCCCCCTGCTGCCGCAGAACCGTTGCATTCAAACCTGCATCATGTACCTGAATTATACGGAAGTACGGAGTACATCCATGTGTTCTGTCCTGTTCGGTAAAACGTGTTGACCTTGTTCGACTGTCTATCAGGCACCATACCTATAACTGCACTCTTTATCCGAGTGCATGTTGAAAACGGCTTGTCGTGCTGGTCGTGCTTCAATCTAGGTCCAATCCGTACACGGAGTATTCTTTATCTTGATGCCTGCTGGACGGAATACGGAATACGCGCATCCATGATTATTCCCATCGATACTATCGGCAACTACTATGCATGCCACGTACAGTATCGGTGGACTTCCTTCCTACCTAGTAAGTTGTATACTCATCGGCCCTCGGGCTCTCCTTACTTTACATGGAGGACTCTTGTTGTCCATGCCTATAGACGACTCAGTGTCAACCGAGGCCTCCCTCTCCCCTCTTTTCTGACCTCATTGGGTTCCTTATCGCTGCAGACTGCCTGAATAAGACCTACGGTCCATCGGACTATCAATCCGTAGGGGCTTTATTGCGCTGAATCTCCCCTACGAATACCCCTAATAAATAGATTGTTCCGAGAGTCGTGATTGGCCCGTTTTACTCTAGCGCACGCTGATTTTCTGCACGGACAGATGCTACTATGCTAGCCCTTACCAACAACGAGACTAGCCTTCCACGAGGAAAAAATTTTGGGACCGCTCCAAAAAAAAGGCTGTCAGTTCCGGAGCGTCGGCAGCGTAGGGCGGGCATACGAACAGCCTCTTCTTTTTTGATTTTTTTTCTCTCTCTTTCTTTTAAGGCCGTCGCTAAAACTTTAGTTTTCGACCGTATTTATAGCGAAGTGGGTAAGCAATTAATGCGTTAGCGGAACCCGTAACCCGTGCTCTGGGAAGGCACTGGCTACGGCGAACACCACCCTCCCTTCCTTAACTCGTACATGCTAGAATCGCGCCTTCTGAAGTATATCGACATCCTGAAGGGTGTGAGATGCACAGTGTACAGCTGTAGCAACGGACTGTACGTGCCTGGTGTGCGCGGTACCTGACTAGAACCTGAGCCAGGCACGCTACTTTGCTCTTAGGTGCTGCCTAAAATACAGTATGTACTTGGTATCCTGGAAGTACATCATCGTAATGAACCACCGAGGTCCACATCCAGTGACTGACTGTCTTTGACTGCCTGACAATTATTCCGTATACACACTCTTTTTTCTTGTGAGATTTCGACCAAGGGAACGCACTGGGCGGTACCTACACGTCCCTATGATATGCCATTCACGTCCCTTACCTATCTGACTCCTATTAACGACGTGGTACGTAGGCTGGCGAGGTGTCCCGTTCTAGACGCTGCAACTGCTGTTGCCGTGTGTGAATTTTTTTCTTTTTTTTTTCTCTTTTTTTTTCGCCCTCACTGATACGGACTGCCTGCTCGCGTTTTCTCTCTTCCACCTCCCCGAGTCGTCGCTAACCCACGCCATTGCAGCTACAGCAATCGTACAGCAGCGTCTCCGGCTGTCCTCCCGACCGTTGTCTGCGGCCTCCACACGACCCGATCCGCAATACTTTTCCTTTACACATACACTACCTTCCACTACAAAACACACACACCACTTCACCACTCACCACTCCCACTCCCACGCTCCCACACTCCCTCCCCCATCCCCGATCGAGCTGTTTTGCGTCCATTCGTTACTATTCTTTTTGTCCTCTTTCTGCTTAAAGCTGCTTTGCCTGCTAATTACGGACCGCCAATAACCACTACCCTAGACTAGTTCGTAATACTGATCGACACCCTTTACGGATTACCACTGCGTACATCGCCTTTTACTCAATCAGACGCCAGCCAGGACTAGGACTACCTACTACCACTACTACCACCTACCAACACTACCATCGAATCTCCCTTGAGCTACCTTAGTTGGTGTGCCACTACGACACTACTCGCTCTGGGACTGACTCTTACTCTTGTTCGTTCGTTCTTGATAGTGGCCGGCCCGCCCGCAGTCTGCACTGTATCGCGTACCAGCACCGGACCAGCTCGCCCGGCCTTCTAAGTTCTTACGACAGACACCCTACCGCGGGCCTGCATGGTGTCCGCGTTCTGCCCGTTCTGTTTGGCAACTCGTCCGTCGCTTGCTTTGCTCGTCCTTAGCATTAGCAACCTAGCCAGCCTCCCTGCCGCTCGTTACAATTCCAATAGCTGCTGGCCCTGTTCCCGTACTAGCATTGCTGTCCCTGCCGTCGTCCAAGTAGTCAGTTCGTCAGTCGTTCGTTCGTCCTTGTTTGAGCCAGGTTGCCATCCAGGCAGGCAAAGAAAGAGACGACAAGGAATAAAAACAAAACAAAAAACAAAACAAAAACAAGAAAAATATACAAAACAACGCAACACACTTCTTCTCCATAACCCTAGGCCGGTATCTAGAGTCTTGTCCAGTACTTCTTTCGTTCTTCCTACTACGTGTAACCCCCTCCATTCCTCCAGTCCTGGCATCAGGCCCTGCTTCGCACACCACGTATCCAATCACCATCCCGGCCGCTGGCGACTAACGCATACGCTCTAAGTGCCGCTGCGAGTGGGTCGTTGCGACGCCTGACGATAACTAGGATCTGCATCAGCTTTTTCTTTTCCGACTGTCGATTACTAAAGTGGAAAGATCGCAATCTTAGCGGATAGCCGGTTGGTTTTTACGGACTCCCTAGACGCAACTATTGGGGAAGTGTTGTACCCGCGCCGTCACTGTGGGCCGGAAACGAGTCGGACAAGTTGCTATCTAGGGCTACGCTGGGCTCGTCTGGGCTACGCTCCATACGCTGGGCCACGAGTGGTACCTACGCTGCGAGCGCTGGCCATCCCGACGCATCGTGGTCGCGCACACCTCGCAAACAGAGCCAGAGCGCATCTCCGCACATCGTCCTGACCACTAATCCTCATTCGGTGGCCCATCATGGCTCCCGTAGCGCCTCGTCTAAAGATCCTTTCCGGTGCGTCGTATCAGCTTAGTTTTTGTTACATTTCTTTCTCCGATCCCCTTCTCATAAGAGATTCTTTCCGCCTTTTCCTGTCCGTACCACCGTTAGAAATCCGTTCGAGTGTTCTGTTGCTGTCCTAACCTAGGCTCTTCGTCCCCATTCCCAGCCCGTACACTCGTTTCCCTACCTTTTTCTTTCTGGTGGCTTGGCCATCCCGTAATACATATATTTTATTATATATATTATCACGCTGGTCGCGCGAAGAGCCCGTCGCCATGGATGATTCAGGACTGATGCACATTTGTACAGTGGGCGGCAATTCGGTTTCTGCTTTCTTATCCTGGAGGTTACAGGCGACGAATGCCTGCGACGTAACGCTGGTATGGAAATCGGGGTTCGAGAGCGTCTACCAATACGGCATATCATTCAAGTGAGCAGAGAATCCCAGCTTTCTCTCCTATTATCGAACCGGCGTATTGACTCGGCACTAGATCCGCGACATTTGGCAATGAGCGGTTTAAACCACGGCATGGTATGTTTGTTTTCCTCCCACCCTCGATACGCAATGCCTCGGTAAGATCTGCGTCTAATCGTGACATCGTCAACAGTGGTGCGGACACCAGAAGAAGCCGCGCAGAACAAGGGCGGCGCTTTCGATTACGTCATTCTCTGTATAAAAGCTCTGCCCGATGTCTACGATCTTGCCTCCGTCATCGACGCCGTCGTCACGCCTCAGCATACCTGCATCTTGATTAATACCACACATACCCTTGGTGTTGAAGCCGCGATCGAAGAACGATTTCCGACGAACGTCGTACTGTCTCTCGTCTCAAATGCCGAGCTCTCGCAGTTAGGAACAAGCGAATTCGAGCACAGTGGCTCAACCGAGATCTGGGTTGGACCGGCCAACAAGAATACGACTATCCCTCTGACGATTCAGGAGGACATGGCGCAAGCGCTCGCGATGACTCTGAGTACCGGGCAGGTTGACTGTAAAGTGTCGAAAAATATTCGGCAACAGCAGTTCGAACGTGTTATCGGGTGAGTGTTGATCAATAAGTGCTACTTCTGCTCCTTGGCTGACCTCCTATTAGTCCCATTGCATTCCATCCCGCAAGCGTCATTTTCGATACTCCTTCGCATGCTGCTCTGTTAGAGAAGCCTGGTGTTCGGCAATTGGTCTCGGATGTTATTGATGAATTAATAGCTCTCGCGGAGGCTGAAGGGTGCACTCTTAGTGCCGATTTCAAGGAGAGGACCATCGCAGATCTGAGTCGGCCTTCAGAAAACCCGAGTATCATGTGGCAAGACTATGTTGCAAGGCGACCAATGGAGGTCGAGACGTTCCTCGGCTCTCCTATCAAGCTGGCAGCGCAATCGGGTTTGAAACTGCCTCGTATCGAGACGTTATACGCCATCTTCCACAACCTCAACATTGTGAACCAATCTAGGCCGAAGGAAATGAACGGCGTTCCTCCGATGCCTTCATCTCCCGCTGGTTCGTCGCCAATGCCTCGTGTGGGTTCGACCGGTCCTCAAAGACCTATGCCTAACGGAAATGGAATGTCTCGAGCCCGACCAAGGACGGGTTCGAATCTCGGACCGCAACCTGGAGTGCGCCGACCCATGAACGGTGGCCCTCCAATGAACGGTGGTCATCCTATGAATGGCGGTCATCCCATGAATGGTGGTCCCCCTAATGGACACCGCCCTGCGACGAACGGTGGGCCTAATGGTCATCATCCTCGACAAACCTCGAGACGTGGATCCCTAGAAGATAACAACGACTTGGGTGAATTCAGTCATCTGGTGGTTTACGATGATGCGGAAGGAGCTAATGGAGCCAACGGCGGTAATGGTGGTAATGGTAACTATTCTGGCGAAGCGGCGACAGCGGCGGAAGCATCGCTTCGCGAGAGAGAGCTTCAGCTGCGTCAGCGTGAGTTGGAATTGAAGGAGCAAGAGATGAGAATGCGACGAGGTGGTTACGGAGGTTCGGGCCCTCGTAGACGGGCTCCTCCCCCTATGCGAAATGGCGGCGGCGGCGGTGGCGGAACGTACGAGGAGGAGGATGAGGGCGACGATTACTTCGACGCTAGCGGCGGCCCCATGGCTCCTCCTATGGTTCCCATGATCGATCCTGACAACTTCGATATGATGAGCGTCACGTCGAGAAAGAACCGGACGAAGCCGCCACCGAACCAGAGTGACCTCCGAGCAAATCACCTTAGTGGGCGTGATAGCGCGATGTCATCTCGAACAAGTCGGTTTCGGCCCAATTTCGGCAAGAATCGGTCAAGCCAGATAATAAACAGCATGCCAGCTCCTCACGATAACATCCTCGATGATCCTATGATGAGTTATTCGTCCAACCGGTACGGTAATGTCGACCGGGGACAAATTCACGCAGGATCAAGGTCGAACTCTCTGACAGCCTCGCACCTACAAGAATTGCAGAATGTGCCCGGAATGAACGGACCGGGTATGAACGGCGCGTACCCCCGGCGTGTTAGTCATTCGCCTGGGAACCCTTATGCAGCGTCGATGCGGGGCGCGAACGGACGCCCGTCTCCTCCTAATGGGATGCAGCAACCTGTGCCTCAGTATCCCCCTGGCCATGGGAACACGGTAGTACCGCATGAAGTTGAGCAACGAGTCGGGGTGAGCACTCTCCAACCACCCAACGTGAAACCCGTACGAAGTCTGACCGGCAGTGCGAGCGCCAGCGCGGGGAGTGGTGATTCGACGAACCTAGGCTCTGAGCCCTCGGCTCACAGCAGTCAGAGCAGTTTGGGCCCGCGAGCTACGGCGATGGCTCAGTAATTTCGCGACAGCCATGGCATCTGATTCATGCATTTGCGGCACACGCCAAACTCGGTTGAGGACCCGCGGTCAAGAGAGGTGGCCCGAGAAGGGAAAGAACTGGCCTACCTATATCACCGGAGCACGCATCCCCAGCCAGCCAGAGGCGTTCTGAAAAAGTCATAACGAAATCGAATTTTGAGCCATACGGATTGATGGAGCATGCATACCGGTTTAGAGGGTTTGAGTTTGGATTACTGCCTTTCAGATGCAGCGATTAATTCTAACCAGCCGGAGGGCGTTACGTACATAGGCATTGTGATACGACGAGACAAAGTGGTTATTTATTTCTGGTAATATTGCATTGGGATGCGGGCTGTCTCTCCTATTCATTCGAGAACGCATATACTACTTTAACTTTTCTTTGTTCCACACTCTTTCTCTCGAGACAGATCCTCCATCTCATATATTGCAATGCCGAGACTCGGGAATGCCGCGAATCCGGTCGAAATACCTAAGTTGTTGTTGTTGCCAGCACGCCTTCTAGAAGACCCGGAGTGATGTTGTATACCACGCATCATCCAAGGACGTGGCGTGAAAAAAGGGGAAGGGATTCAGGAGGAGGTTGAAAAAATAGGGAAAAAGCAAGCACCCCAAAGAATGTGTATAAATCAGCAAGGGCTCTTTAGTAAAAGGGGGCTATTCGGGTCTTTTCTTCATCCGTCTAAGAGCACTCTTCGTATCGAGACTGATTCAAAATCTGGTCGTATGGTTTGGCGGTTGTCAGTCGAATGTATCGGCAGAGCATACGATTACGGGACAATAGATCTGGATTCTCGGTCACAGAATGGCAACACGAGCAGCAGATACGTTACGGGGTGGTGACCTTACTACATTAACGGCAGGGTGGTTAGGTGAAAATAATTCAATGAAGATAAGTTTGCCTACTGAGACGCTGTTTCCTGTGTGTAATGGAGTCTATATGAATGCAGTCACGAAGAGGGCTGGTGGTAGGATTCATTCGCTGGAAACCATCTTCAGAGTCTGGAAAACAGCTACATAGCTAGGCCTATATGACAATACATACGTGCAGTACGATGAAGAATCCGAGCTGAATGGTGATGCAGACCCAATCGGTCTAACCCACGTGGTTTTGCGAGACAAGTTCGTAAAGGAGCTCGCGTCGAATGGACCTTGTGGATATGTGATGCTGGCATGCGACTGTGCGCTGGTGACGATGGTTTCGGTGTACGTGAGCTCGTGAAGATTACTATCGGTTGTAAATCTATCTACGGAACACGGAAATAAAGTAGATACGGTCGGAAGAGAAAGTAGAGCTCGCCGATCGTCGTGTCGCTTGCGACGCTCAGATATTGCGGGCGATCGGGATCGGGTATGCATTTATCAAGAATTAAGGTATTTATACATCGAATACTATGTAGATAGAAAGGTCTTTGCATTACTAGGGTCGCCCCACTATATCAACAATCGATCCCAAGGCCGCGGTCCGGGATCTCGACCATACACTCACATATTTACACTCACACTCATACAGACATCCAGCAGCAAGGTCTCACTTCTTCTCCGGTTATTCATTTATTTCGTTCTCCGCGGGGCGCACGGATACGGGCATTGGGCATACAGGAACAGGGTTACCTACTCTAGCTGCCGTGCCACGATCGCCTGAGGGAGGACGAGTCTGTACGGGATAGAATCGAGTGGGAGTACTGTGTTGAACGCCACGACGCGTTGCGATACGAAAGGCGTACGATACAGGGGTGGTCGTACGCAGAGTCATTGTGAGTGGGGGACACAGATACACGCATCCCGCGGGAAAGGGAGTGTTTAGGGCTGAGACTTTCTTACGACTACGCTCTCTTTCTGTTGGTCGTGGTGGTCAATCTACGTGCGAGAAAGACGCGTAATTCCGAGGATTGGGATACGATTCGCGTACTGTATCTGACGCAACGCTGAATTTATTCGCGGGCGATCGGGATCGACGAACGGTTCGTGTTTGATCTGGACGGAACTCAGCAGAGAGGCAGGCGTACAGCTGCACTTGATTACTCGCTTCTCCTGTCTCCTAAGCGAAGCGAAGGGCTTCGACAGACATCCGAACGGATTACCCTAACCGAACCGGAGTCTTGGCACGAAAAGGGCCTAAGGCTGAAAGAGATTTCGTCTCGCATATCTTTACCCTTGTTTGTTGAACGAGACGACTTATTTCTCATTCGTTGAAAATCAGGGAAAGGATGGCTTCTCGCGGTAATCCAGATCGTACGCTCCTCATGAGTGGTACGACGAGCAGGGCCTCTATGGCGCCGCAGGCGTCGGGTGGTGCGGTTAAGGCTAGACAGTTGGTAAGTTCCTTACTTTCCCTTGTCTGTCGGTATCTTGCCTATCAACCTCGCTTCCGATCTATCCTATCGGTGCTATATATCTTAATCTAAGGTCGCACTCTGCTCCGGAGTCTTTTATCTTTCTCTCCGGGGGGAATAAAGATAAGGCTCGTATGATATCGCATGAACAAGTTGCACCCCTATGAGGCCCAGTTGAGGGTGTGCTGAATCGCGATTAAAGGAGCCTTTGTTAGCTAACGACCATGACTTAGATGCATCTACAATCGCAACTACAACAACTCTCCTCCAACCTATGCGACACAGAGAACCTGCTGCGCATGACGAGCGGCCAGGCTGGCGCTATGCGGGGATTGGGTAGTTGGCATGGTGGATTGTGAGTATACCTTTCATGCTATCCCCCTTTCTCACTCTTGCAATTCATCATTCATCTATCCAACTATACACCATTATTAACACCCTTCATCCGCACACCATCATCACCGACTTCAGCTAACACACCGCAGATTCATGGCAGCCAGCAAGATCCTAGGCGAGGAATCCGTCAAGGAGTCTCAGTCTCAGCAGCAGTCGAGGCAGCGGTAGCGGCGACGCATCGATGCTTAACACGAACGGATTTGGGGATGTTCCGTGAATCCATATGCAGAACATTATGAGAGTGGCGTGTCGGAAAACGGCTGGAATAAGGGGCCATGTCTCATGTCAGCTTTCATGGGTTGAGACAGGAGCTTTCCTCCCTTTACCGGATGGGGTGGTAGCTCCGGGCTGGTGATGATGAGCTTGTTATGAAGAGAAGATGTATTATTATGAGTAAACGTAACTGAGTTTCTTTATGCGATGGTTATATGAAGATAAAGCTATCGCGTGTGGTGATACCTTACCGGCGATTATAGCTAACGTACTTTATCCCTATTGTACCCTGCCCAGGAGACCATCACGCTTGAGGAATGCATACCCAGCACGTCCCAAAGCGGCGTGACGACCTACCTACATACCTACTGCGAACAGCTTGAAGTAATCACAGACGAGCACACATGGGCTCGCATGCCAGCAGCAGAGACCTGCCGTCCCGTCAGGAATCCAAGGGGTTGGGAGTCGAGCTATTTATATAGTTATGCACTGAGATTGGAAGTGACGACGACGCCAGGTCTCAGTTTCGCGAGCTAGGAGGCGTTTTGTAGCGATGACAGGGCTGGCAAGGACATTCATTCTAGGATAAGCGCACGCGTGTACTAAAGTGCCCCTTTCTAATTATGAGCTCGGTGAGAGAGATTTATGAAACACAACATGCCGAGTCGTGACGGGATAATTGAGAATTGATGTACGAGTAGCGTATAGGTCTTGCCGGCCACTGAAACCTATCATGAGGTCTGTTATGGGCTTGAGTTTATAGTGTTTATGATGGTCGTCCTAGTGGAAGAAGAATTGATAATGGGGAGTTGAGATATTAGCTCATATATAGACTCATTCCCCGGATTGTCTCGAATTCATCTGCAAAAGAGAGCCTCCGAACGTCGACATAGGAACTCCGGAAGACATGGGGTTGTCAATGACTTCGACTGGAACACTCAATCATCACAGAAGACCTCAGGGGACTGGGTCTGACCTTACTGTTCATCAGCGCGCGAGCAACAGCTTCAGCAAGGAAATAAAAGAGAAAGCTTGCGTATGGCAACTCTATTACTCGGAAACAATTGGAGCCGGGCCGCTTTCACAAGAGCTCTATCTTCAATGGACAATATCGGGATCGGAAACAAACGTCAAAGAGAACTCATGATGTCAAGATCGATCGAGATCGGGTCGCCCCGCCCCGTGCTTGATAGGTGAGTCACGGGCATCGTGGCCGTGTCCATTGCTCACCAAGGGCAAGATCTCAACAGCAAGCTTTGGTCTACTATGGTCTTGAGATTTGTGTGTTATATCCGCTCAGGATATCAACCATAACGATATGGGCGAAGTCATAAGCATGTTAGGATAGCTTAGCTTAGGTAGTCTAGCAGTGACAGAGCTAAGAGTACAAGGTGATAATCAGAAGCTCAATAATAGCTTTGCTTGAACGATGAAAGACACGATGGTTGAAAGAAACGACGGAACAAAGAGACGGACGAGAAAAGACTACCACTCGTCCGTGTTGCTATTGCCACAATTCCTGATCACAACCCACTTCGTCTGTCAAGCTCTAGTCTATTTGGATTCGAAGAAATAGGACGAAATCGTATGAGATAGATTGACTACGAGGCGTTCGCCTCAAATAATACCTTCAGAATGGCGCTTTCCTTGCACCAGATGAGCGAGTGCGGCCGTGAGCAGTTCGTGGTCGAAGGCACCTTCATCGTCGTCAGCAGCCTCTTCATGATCATGCGCTTCTGGCCCGTGAACCATACGAGACGGCGAGTACACCTGGACGATGTCTTTGTGGTCGTGGCATACGTAAGTGATAGGAAGACGACTTTTCGAGAGTTTTCGGTCGTCTAAAATTCTCGACCAGCTCGGCAACGCCAGCCTGACGAGCGTGGCATTCTGGGCCATCGCGAATGGACTAGGGAAACGGATCATGGAGATCACGAACAAACAGCTCGAAAATTTGGTTGCGGTGCGTACCTCCTTGCCCCTCAACACGAACTGACTTAGACTGTGCGACTGAGTATCCGCCGCTTCACAGTTCTTGCTCGTGGCCGACTTGCTTTACCTACTCAGCACGACATGCCTTAAAATGTCGATGCTCGTCCTCCTATACAGGATATACGCCACGCCCAAGTTCAGACGTTGGTGTTGTGTCTGGATGGTTTTTGATGCCATCTATCTCGGTAGGCACTCCCCAACTCAGTCTCTTTGATGCGCCGGGAAGTCGCAGTAATATTATCGAGAGGAATCCACAACTCCGAGACACAAATGCTCAGCTAGAAGATGATGACTTGCTGACTCCAAACAATTCAAGTTTCCTTTATTCCCATTTTGCTCACGAACTGCATCCCACTTTCTCAATATTGGAACCCAAAGCCTACCGGATGGTGCCGGGACACAGTGATAACGGACTATGCCACTGTCGGATTCAACCTGACACTGGACTTAGCCATCCTGATTCTGCCTCTACCGGTGCTCTGGCGTTTGCCCATGTCCAAACGAGATAAGATGACAGTGACAGCCCTGTTTAGCATCAGCCTCGTGTGAGTCTGTCTGTCCATAACTCTGCAGTCTTGCTTTGGGCCTAGACTGACAACCCATGACGTTCCAGAACTATCGCCTCTGTATTATGGCGATTGGTCGAGATCATTCGGATCAGGTCGTCCCCTGACTGGACCCGATCTATCTGCATAGTGGGAAATCTCGCCGGTGTTGAAATTTGGCTGAGCATCATTGCCGTTACCATTCCAACACTAGGGCCGTTTTTCAATGCCTACATTAGACCTGTTCTATGCAGACTAGGCCTGAAGAAGACCAGAGCCAGATCCGGATCGATGCCGAGAAATCCAGATCTGGAGACTTTTGGGGGCTCGAATGCGAAATCGAACAGGCATTCTCGACGCTACCTTGGTATTACTCTGGACCGTACGATCATCGACGACGAGCCTTTGAAGTTGACGCCAACAAAGGAGGCACACGTGATCGCGAAGTGCGCGTACGAGCCAGGGCCGGAAGGGCAAGAACCACTTCATGCCGACGATGAGATTCATGTGAAAACCGAAATCGAGTCAGTTTATAATGCACAAGATGGCAAAGATAGCGCGACCAGACAAAAATAAGCGGCCATAGGGTTGTAATTAGACGAGCAGCTGTCGAGGGCGGAAGCGATTTTGATTTGAAGGTCCGTAAAGGGGAGGCGGTTGGTTGGTTCATGCTCAACTCACTCGATTCGCGTTTCTGTCTGTCTTCCTTGGTTTATTACCTACGTAGCACTCTCGAAAGAAGTTGACTTCTTTTGCAATGACCATGTGAGAGCCGACACCTCATTTGAATGGTGGAGTTTTTCATGGCCGTGCATCACGAGCAGTAATGACTTTGACCACTGTTGTTGACCATGCAGGTCGAGCCCGAACCCGTCTCTAGTAGGCATGAAGAAGTCTAACTTTCATTAGAGCACCGCATATCCCTGCCAGATGCCTGGCGTCTACCGAAGACATGTGGTCTAGAGGAGCCTTTTCTACGCACAAGTTCGAGAAGTAGAGGTCTAAGGAACAAAGAGCTCCGTGGTCAAGATGGTGAAAAGTGGATGGCATGGCGAGATAAGCAAGCATCACTCGGCATTGTCCATAACAATGTCGTTCTTTTCGTCAGATGGACCGTGCTCCGCGGTTGTCTCCTTTGGTGTCTCCTTCGAGACCTGCTCTCGATGAGGCCGGCGCTTCTGGCGTGGAGCCTGGACCGGGAACCGCTTCACTCGGCCGCAAGTATTGCACTTGATAACCAGAACATCAGCCCAAGGTTTCTTGGCCCCTTTGCTCTTGTTTTCAACCACGGAAGTACTCGTTTCGCCCTCGATCAGCAACGTGTCGCAGAACTTGCACATGGTGTGCTTGAGTCCTGGCGATAGCCGTATCTGACTTTTGAGAGACGTCGCTCGAAGCTCAGTCAAAAGATGCCTAGCAAGCTTCAGACTGAACTGATCACCAGCAGGGCTTGCATTTTCATGTTCTGGTTTAGGACCGGGACCAGAGGGAGTAGTAGAACCGGGAGCTCGGCTGATTGCAGTCTGTGAGCCCAGAAATGCTGCTGCCTGGTGCAAGTAGTTGAGGCGTGAGTATAAGTGCTTGTTCGGCACTGATCCGTTTCCTTTTGGTTTTGCCATATTCGATTGTTGGCAGGATTCGAGTGAAGGTTGGACTCTGGAGGGTTCTTTTTCGCAGTTGTCAGTGAAAATACCAAGTCGATTGAATCTGGAGAACGCATTCTGAAATGGATGCTTCAGGTTCCCAGCTCATCCTGATTGGTTCATGGGTTGCTTAGTGGAGCCGGAGACCCGCTCCTTAGAAGGGTCCATACCTTGGTACGTTGTCTACCTAGGCTTACACCAAGTTACAGATATAGACACGCCAGAGCGGCAGAGTCGAGACTGATCAGTGATTGAGAGGAACGTTTTAATGAACGGGAACATTTCACTCTGCAATGCGAACCATCAGCCTCTCTATTGTAAGACTCAAAGGAAAACGGAGTCTACAACTAGAAGCACGATGTACGGAATAAGAGGCAGAATAGACGGGCTAGACAGAGGGCAGTCAACTATCCCTTTCAACTCGCAACAAACAAGATGCTTGTCTGCGCTTCAGTCGACAGCATCTTCCCGTTCACGACAGACTCAAAGAACTGCCTTTAATTGATGGCATATGCTTGGTTATCTCTGACATAGGAGTCAGGTCAGGGAAGATGAACGGATAGCGAGCCATATCGATGTTTCAAGAATCGCATTGCTGACCACCCAATTCTGTCGGAGGATCCTGACAGCCGCAGTGATCAACGATGAGATCCGCGCTAGATGAGACGCGATGCTACTTGTGAGCTGTTCCACTTTGTCCAGGGGTTTTACGGATTACGCCCAGAGAAACTAGAACTGCCATTTGAACGTGACGATGCTTTCCAGATATTGGGGACAAGAATGATTTCATCGTCAATGGCTTGCGGGGTATCTCGGATGTCATCCGCCTGACAAACGGCTGGTTTGGATTTCAATTTCACAGATTCCGTAGAACGCTCAGCACGGAGCTTGGTCGGTCGATAACGCGTCAAGAGGACTCGCTCAATTGGAGTAAATAAATCCATAGGTAGCAGGCAATTGTAACCGGCATGCTTCGGTAGCTCAGACGTTGTAGAGGTACGAATTACTATTCGACACGACTTCGCCAGTCAATCATTTTCGATGATAGGTGAAAATAGGCCTAACAAGTCCGACCTCAGCAGTTGGCATGGAGAAATCTCCAGAGCAAAGAGGGAAGGGAAGGCTTGCCAAACCTTGAATTCCAACACGTGACTGCCGTCTGAATTGAATGGGATTGCAGGCAGGCCTGGCAGGCACGGTATCGATGGACGCCATTTATCGTTGTACGAAGTACAGGTGCGTTACACTGCGGAATAAACAGTATATCGCACTTTCCGGGACTCATCCAGTATTATAATACAGTGTGCATATCTTGCAGTCAGTCGCTGAGGTCATCCGTAGGCTGCAGTCGTGTTTCAGCTCGCACTGTCGCGATACGCTCTGGCTCCTCACGTAAGTGCATACACCGTGCACTTTGCATGCAACGCGTCCCCGGCCGCAACTTCCTACACCCTCTCTGGACGTGGGTAGGCACTTCTGGATTGTGTTGTTTTGCACAGCCTTCTGACTCAATCCTAGTCCTATTCCGGCCTAGCGCCAGAATAGACTGATTTCTTTCTGGTCCCCATAGTTATCTGCCATCACCTAATCCGCCTGTTTTCCTCTACTCACCTACCTGTCTGTCCATCATCTCCCTCTCTCCCTCTCTCTTCTCTCCCCAAACATCATCGCGCCACCACGCCCTGGCATCCTGTTATCCTCTCTCTTCAACAACCATTGTCTCCCTCTACTTTCTACTGACTGCCGCCACGTCATATTCTTCTACACCACTCATTTGACATTCACCTTCTCGCTACAAGGCTCCAAGGCCTCGCGCAGCTGAACAACTTAAGATGTCTGCTGAGGAAGATCTCATCGACTACTCCGACGAGGAGCTTGCGACCAACGATGCCGCGCCCGCCAACGGCAAGAAGTCGGACGCCGTCTCTGGCAATAATGTCGACAAGAAGGGCTCCTACGTCGGCATTCATTCGACAGGTTTCCGCGATTTCCTCTTGAAGCCTGAGCTTCTCCGCGCCATTGCCGACTGCGGGTTCGAACATCCTTCGGAGGGTTAGTCTTATATCTTACAAGTTCCACATCAAGCAAGCATCACAATCCCTCCTTCAAGCGTCCGTCTCGTCGTCTGTCAGAGCAAGTCCAAGTCGCAAGTGGAAAAACACCATGTATTCTCGTCGTTTTGGCGATCCAAAGCCGGCGACGGTGGCATCATTATTCAACTGGGTCCATATCTTCTGGGTTCGGGGACACTTGGTCGAAATGGGGCGAAGAGCATTTGGTTCTCCCCCAACTACAAGATTCGTGAGCCCTACGGCCACAGTCTTACTGGCTTTCCCTTAGCCATTCCATTCGCACCCAAGGCAAATGACGTATTCGCGAAAGCTTTCAATGCTCATAGCCTTTTGTCAACGACAAACGATCATCTCCGGCTACGAGCCTTTGATGTGTTGGGCGCTTAGTGGCCTTGCCACTGGCGGTTCCTCGCCATCTGCGGATGCCTGTGTCGAAGATTCTGCGAGGGTTGGGAGATGGATTTGGTTGGAGATAATAATGAGCGGTTCTGGCGAGCGACTCGACTACGACGACGACGGAGACGGACGGGCGGACCTTTGTCGATTCCCTTTACCGAGCCCTTGCCTCCCTTACGTTACGTTCTTATGTTCGTCTTGGAAACCCTGTCTAACATCGATCGATACCTACAGTCCAGCAGACCTGCATTCCCCAGGCCCTTCTTGGTGGTGACATCATCTGCCAGGCTAAGTCTGGTCTCGGAAAGACCGCTGTCTTCGTCTTGACAACTCTGCAGCAAGTTGAACCCGTTGCTGGCGAATGCTCGGTTTTGGTCATGTGCCACACTCGCGAGTTGGCGTTCCAGATCCGAAACGAGTACAATCGTTTCAGCAAGTATATGCCGGATATCAAGACCGGTGTTTTCTACGGCGGTACCCCCATGCAGAAGGATGCCGAGATCCTCAAGAACAAGGATACCCACCCTCACATCATTGTCGGCACTCCTGGCCGTCTGAACGCCCTTATCCGTGACAAGTATCTGCGTCTCGGTAGCGTTCGCATTTTCGTCCTTGACGAGTGCGACAAGATGCTCGACGCCATTGGTGAGTTCCCCCCGATATGGTACCCTTGAGTATTTAGACTGATTTGGTCAGACATGCGTCGTGACGTTCAGGAGATTTTCAGATCCACCCCCACTCAGAAACAAGTGATGATGTTCAGTGCCACTCTCTCCGACGACATCAAGCCCATCTGCCGCAAGTTCATGCAGAGCCCTACCGAGCACTATGTCGATGAAGACACGAAGTTGACTCTCCACGGTCTTCAGCAGTATTACTTGAAACTGCTTGAGAAGGAGAAGAACCGCCGACTGAACGAGCTCCTAGACGACCTTCAGTTCAACCAGGTTATCATCTTCGTCAAGAGCACCGTTCGTGCCATGCAGCTTGACAAGCTGCTCCGCGAATGCAACTTTCCGTCCATCGCGGTTCACTCTGGTGTGAGCCAGGAAGAACGGTAAGCATTTTTGGTCCCAAGCCAGGTAGATCAGAACTAACAGGTAAACAGTATCAAGCGCTACAAGGAGTTCAAGGAGTTCAACAAGCGCATTTGCGTCGCCACTGACGTTTTCGGCCGTGGTATCGATATTGAACGTATTAACCTCGCGATCAACTACGATATGCCTGCCGATGCTGACTCCTACCTTCACCGTGTGGGTCGTGCTGGCCGTTTCGGTACCAAGGGTCTCGCCATCTCTTTCGTGAGCAGTGACCAAGATCAGGAGGTTCTTAAGTCTATTGAGAAGCGCTTCGAGGTCGCCCTTCCGTAAGTAGCCGTCTTGCATCTTCAACCTGATTTATAATAGACTAACAAGATCACAGTGAATTCCCCAAGGACGGCATCGATTCTAGCACTTACATGGCCTCCTAAATCTCCTTTCAGACTTGATGTTCACAGTTGTTAATTTGTTACGGACATTTTCGCTAGTATCCGCCGGGGGCATCAATCCCCAATGCACCGGATACTTGGCGAGACAGGGAAATCGGAAGAATCAATTTGCGTCTATGAATGGAATGTTCTCGTGGTTTGCCAATTCTCTGTAAAATTATAAACGTCAACGCACCGGTTGGGCCCTGGTTTTTCCTTTACATTTCGCAAAGGAGGTTACGGCATGCTTCTCCTGGCAAAGATTCGAGAGAAGTTCCCGCAGGATCTGTGGTCCCTCAGGCCCTGTCGCCCCTTGCGGTGACAAAGTCCTGCAGTGCGAGTTGAGTTTATGAAGGAAGAAACAAGACAGAATGGGATTTGTAGCTTTTAACAGCTCGATTAGTGGTAACCTCGACTCTTGTAAAGAAGATTTGTGTGTCACAAAATGTAGAGTTTTTTTCCAATGAAAAGCTGTGTCTAATGCAGGTTGCTTGTGCACTGAATACAGTAGGCAGTGAATGTCAACGAATAACTAAACTGCTCGACTGCCATACATCCTCTTCTCTCTTTCTTGATCTGTACCATACTCGTGAAACCATAACCTTTCTAACGTGGTGTCCACGGGAACGTACCTATTGACGGGGTGGTGTTAGGGAGTGGCAAGGCAAGGCGATGCGAGGCGAAATACACGGAGAACCAGTCGATCGTGGGAGGGCGAGCAATAGGCGTGCAGAATGCAGCGGTATGTTGCCTGGCCTATGAGGGTGTCTTGATGTCTGCTCGTTTAGTTGTGTGTCTGTTTGCCTGTCTGTAGTCGTCCGCCTTTTGTCTGCCTTGATGGATGTTGAGTGCGTGTTGTTTGCATTCTGTCTGTTCTGACTGTCTGTTGTTTGCCTACCTACGAGTTGTCTGTATGAACATAACACAACCCAATTTTCGTTTCCTGTTTTTCCGTGTATTTTACATCTGTTGTTACTTGATGCCGTCTGCTGTTCCGAATCTCTTCTCATGGGAATTGAGAAGTCGATGCGGTTCAAGGTATCGTAAGCCACGGAATAGGGGATGGTCATCATAACCAGTACGATAGTCCGTAAATTAAAGATCGTAGTCCATTAGGTAGGCAGTTCGTATACGAGTACAACTCAGTACGCGCTCTGGTTGCTCGCAGCAACCCGTTTGCTGGCAAGTCATGTCGGTATCCCGTTTGTATAATCTGGTTGTTTCGCCTGTGTAACTCACCTTTACTTTCCCAGGATCACGGAACGTAGATAACTCCTCAACCCACGACCACGACCACGGTAAACATTACGAGCAACTTAGATTCCCAAACAACACACGCGTAGCACGATCGTAATCCCATCAAATTCATATCAACTTCATTCAGTAATATTTCTAGCAAAAAGAGAGCCAGCAACGGCAGCAACAGCATGTCCAAACTCCCCTCCCCTCCTCGTCCCCCCTCCTCATCCCTCCCCCGGAACCAAACCCACGGAACAAAGGGAGCAAAGGAAGATATGTAAGTAGCTTGGCATTATTTTCTAGCGAAATATGTCTGTCTCGTTTCTGCTTTCTCATTCAAACAGCTTCATCATCCACGCCTCGTCCTCGTCCTCGTCCTCCTCTATTATCAGGTGGTGGTGGATTCGACGTCGTTCTGGGACTTCTCTGTTGCTGTTCACCCCCTCGTCTCGGTATCCAACCCGGTCCCTGACCCTGACTACTACTACTACTCGGAATCGCAGCCTCGAGATCTGTTTGAAGTTCGGTGGTAGTGTTATTGCTACTCTCCCCGTCCCGTTGCCGCCACCACTTTAATTTCCAGATTCCTCCCTGCGCCTCCTGAATGCCCGCGTTGGGAGACGTTTTTGGACGCGGGAGCTTACGCGCTATGAAACCGGGAAATCCTGTGGATTTCCGCCGCCGACGCGATGATGATTTCCGTGGACTTTCTCCGCTGAGAAAGCCAGCGCCCTCACCACTCGTCGATGCGACCGATTCTCCCGTTGCGACGCGTCTCGTAGATAATAATGGAGAGCCTTCGTTGAGTGCGGGCATGGTATTCGATCGGAACTGACTGGGACTGGGCTTAGGAGACTCTTGGTCTTCCAGCACGTCCCAGATCTGGTTATCCCAACGTTGGGATGATTTTCGTCTAGTAGAAAGAAGAGGCGTCGTCTCCATAGCGGGAGTAAATGTGTTGTATACGGGTGTGTTTCTGCCATCGTCGCTCAGGAAATCGGACTCCAATGCGGACTCGTCTTCGCCTTCCGTATCCTGGACAAGTCCCAAACCTGGTGTCAATGAGGACTGGCCAACAACCGGGAGGTGTTGCTCTTCGCTGAGGCGCCAAGATAGTGCCAGAACTCCCAGAAGTAATATGAGGGTGCCGAGGGCAATAAGTCCAGCGTGTAGCGGTGAAATAAGGTCGGTCTGGCGGAAATAAATGAGACCGTCTAATATGGCGATAATGTTGTAAATACAAAAGACGAGAGGGTATAAAACTGATGTCGAAACGAGTTTCAAGCCTCGATGAAGGTAGTATAACTGACTCAAAGCGAGGGAAACCAGACCAAAGACGAGCATCCAGGACTCCCAGCGCACGAACTGGTTGGTGCCATCCGCAATGGTTCTCAGTATCAGCTCAACGGCGGACTTCGCAAAAAGGAGGGAATGGGCAGAAAGAGTGCCACTGATGAATCCGTAGGCGAGGCCCCTCGTTAGACGGAAATTCGGTTTCTGCGAGACGCTCTTGAAGCTATTCATAACCTCGATGGTGACCGCAATTGCGATAACAATAACGGCCTGCAGGGACATCCAGACAATAAACTGCCATCTCGTCAATAATTCGATGAGTTCTTGCAGGCTATGAGCCGGCGACGGAATGGCACCGAATATTGCTATTAAAGCGGCGCCAGCCGAGACCAAGGCAGTGCCCCAAAACGACCATTTCGTAAAAGGTTCACCCAGTATCAGAGTGGCGCATATCGAGTTGAAGACCAGACCAGCGGCTTGTAAGGTCGACAGGACCGGGAGCGGCAACGTAGAGATCTGGATGGAACTCCCGAGGACGTTCGAAATGATGAACATGCCCATGCCCACCTGCCATCTGCGCCGCCGGTACGGAGGTCTCTGTACTTCGTGGGGACCCTTCTCATCTTCAAGCATATGCGATTTGCGCTGTAGTGTGAGGCCGAGAGACTGAACACTCGTGGAGATAAGACCGACCACTATACCGATCTATGGCCCGGCGAAGCAGGTGAGTGTTAGCCCAGGCTGGTGCATCGCCGAACACGAACGAAACATGGCAACATGCGGCGCCGACAATGAACCGTACGATCAACGACGGGAGAGCACGAGGGGAGATGACTGACCGTGATGGTGCCGGCGGGGGACACGCCGCTGAATGGGCCCATGGCGGGAAACCCGAAACAATGGTCATCTGGCAGGCAGAGTTGGCAGACAGCACGATGTCAACAACAGCGCATGGACTGGTGTTTTTATATTTCGGGGATGCGAAGACCAGCGGCGGCGATCCAGTCGACTCACGGCTCAGGAGTTGGATCTATTGTGTTAAGATAGGGGTACGTTAAGTCAATAGAGTAAGGATAGATCCGTGAAGCGAAGCTAGGGCCAATAAGTAGGCCGACCAGGCTCGCGGAGGCTCAAAGGGTGGTAGGGGAGGTTGACTTGTTTATTGCACGTGCGCACTCGAGAGCAGATCGATGGTGCTGGAGAAGTCGTGAGAAACGAGAAGGGCACTTTACAAGAGTACGTGCGACAAAGGCGGGCTATTATTATGGGTGTGTTCACGGAATCTGGACATAAGGTTCGATTGTACCTACAATGGGGGGTACTCGGAGCTTACGACGTCGTGTGGCATCCGACGCCCGGAGTCCGGCGTGTCGATGTACCGACTATAGCAAGTACATCCCGGGCACGTCTGGAGGGATCCTGCGGGCTGGTTAGGTATCCAAGTTAGGTACCCGTACAGCACGTTTATAGTGGACACTCAGTGAGCGTAGTAATGGCAACAGGCGTGTACCTGACTAAGTGCCCTAAACAGGAACCATGATGTAAGGGACATACAACTGCAGTTTTGTGAGAGGTTGTCGTCGGAATAACAACGATATACAAACAACAATAACAAAGGTTTGAGATGCTTGTCAATTTGTATGTGGAAACTGTGCAGGTTTATATACATACTACCAACGAGAACAACCAGAAGTTAAATGCTGGAGATCAATGTGTGTGTGAGTTGGCTGAACCGCCATGGCGATCTGGACATGCACATGCACATGCACTATGAACAGCTGATCTGCGACCCGTTAGTAGTGGATCTAGTGACCAAGGCCAAGTCATCTTACGGGGGGCCACACTCCGCGTCCAGTCTTGAGTCAGTGCCACGCATATTGAGAACATGGAGGGCTCTCGAGACAGCCCCAGCGTGGCGGGTGTCTGTGGCTTACGATCTCATGAAGCTTCGAGCACGCGGAGGTCCTAACCTTGTTACCCGCTGTTCACAGATTACGTACCTAATCTAATCGCCTAACCCGCTGTAGCGTAGGCGCAATTAGGTCCTGTCTTTAGTTGCCTCAGTCCCCAGAGTTAGGCTCGCCGCACTACGTAAGGTGCTGAACCCCAGTGGGCACTGCTGCTGCTACTCCACCACGACTCTATCTCCAAGAGCGTCGTACCGATATCAACTCAACTTTAACTCTCTCGGTCACTCCCAAATTGCTCTCCAATTACGCCGCCGTTTTACTCCTTAGGAGACATCTCGTGCTCTCGTACCGTCGCTTTCTCGTAGACGTCATCCACACAATACCGCCAAGATGTCGCAAGTCCACGCTCTGTCTGACGACCAGGTGAGCGACCCCTCCATTTCTAAGACCAGGCCAGCAACTCCACGATCAACATTGTAAACGAACACGCATTATTCGCGCAACCACACAAATCCAAGCCAGAATGCAAGACTCACATCAAGTCGATTAACAAGAACTAACAAGATGACCAAAACGACCAGGTCGGACAAGAGCTGCGGAAGATGACCGCCTTCATCAAGCAAGAGGCGATCGAGAAGGCCCGCGAGATCGAGATCAAGGCGAACGAGGAGTTCAGCATCGAGAAGTCCAAGCTCGTGCGCGAGGAGACCGACGCCATCGACGCTGCCTACGCCAAGAAGACCAAGCAGGCCTCCATGACCCAGCAGATCACCCGCTCCACCGTCGCCAACAAGACCCGCCTGCGCGTCCTCGGCGCGCGCCAGGAGCTGCTCGACGGCATCTTCGAGCAGGCCTCATCCGAGCTCGCCCTCGTCAGCAGGGACCACGCCAAGTACAAAGCCATCCTCAAGGGCCTCCTGCTTGAGGGCATGTACGCCCTCAGCGAGGAGGAGGTCGCCGTGCGCGCGCGCAAGGCCGATAGCGGCGTTGTGATGGAGGCGGCGAAGTTGGCCGAGGAGGAGTACAAGAGTGCGACGGGCAAGACCTCCAAGGTCTCGCTGGACGAGAAGAACCCTCTGCCCGAGGGCAGGTGAGTGCTGCTTTATTTCGTCATATGTCTTTCTATTTAATACCTGCCAAGCTACTATCTGGATATCCTCATGTCGCGGCACTTTCTTACAGTTTAGCTTCCCCGACACAAAATAACTAATTGCATCTCCGCATCTTCCAGCTCGGGTGGTATTTCTATCGTTGGAGGTAACGGCAAGATCGAGATTAACAACACTTTCGAGGAGCGCCTACGGCTTCTACAATCCAGCGCCCTTCCCGCCGTGCGAAAGGCCTTGTTCGGACCGAACCCTAACCGCAAGTTCTTCGATTAAAGTCATTCATTTAACGGGCAGTTCGATACGGCCGTCTCCCATTACTCATGCCCTGCGCCATTTATCGGCTACCTTCCAAAAAAGAGGCTACGGATGTGTAGCTAAAGCCATGCTGGGGCCAAGGTGCGGGATATTAGGCCCGAGGGGTGGGATCGAGGCCATGATGTCGGAATGAGAAAGCAATCGAACGTCTCCGTGAAACCGTCCTTCGAGGGACACAAGCTTGAAGCGGATGTTGTCGATTTTTATATGTGATGTTGGTTTCCGTGACCCCGGGGGGCAAGACAAGAGTTGGGGGCGCAACTTGTCTTGGTTTTGCCCATATTCATTAGACGGTTGTACCATAAACAACAAGGCACATCGCCTCATTTATAGGCGAGATGTCCCAATTGATTCAGTATTCTCATGTCACGCTTCGCGATCTCATATGTTTTCTGGTCAATGACGTCTGCTCTTGTGTGCTTGATCTCAATTTCCAGTGAGGACTCTATCCCACGGCAATTTCCAAGCTAGCATTGACAGCGCCCTGTTCTTCTTGATCAGAGAGGTCGGCCAGGTTCTCCGTCAGATTCTCCTGGGCAGCCTCTCTCGCCGCTTTCTTCTTCAGCGCCCATTGGCGCATGAAGTCTCGCTGCTTCGGCACGCCGGCCTTTGGATCCTGACCGAGAATTTCGGCCATGAAAATGTCCTTCTTGGGAGGCTGCGTGCGCACGGCGTATCTAAGACGCTTCTCCAGGCCGAGAAGGCAGAGCTTTACGGCCTTGCGCTCTGACTTGTCGCGGATCCTGTCATGCAGGATCTTGATCTGACCCGCTAGGATGTCGACTTCTGCGTTGAACTTATGCGATGCTACTGCTTGTGCTTTGGCGTCTGAGGTACCATTGGCTCCGGCATCTGGTTTGGAGGAGTCGAGGTCATCACCGTTTGTATCCGGGCGCATGAAATCTGCGCTGCCTATGACGATATCTAGGAGAATGGTTAGGACTTTGAGTTGCTCGAAATCGAAGTCGATTCTATGTGAAGCTCGGAAGTCATCATCGTCGAGACGGCTCGAAATCCTGGTGAAGCTGAGCTGGGGGTCAAGGGGCTTGCTACCGAGTCCAGAGCGTCTGAATAGTGACTCGGCTGCTATGCGTCGTCGTAGATCAACTAAATGTAAGCTCGAACTCGGTATGGATAAGACCGCAGTGACCTTGAGCTCAAGGTCTCGAATATTTTCATACATGTACGAACATATAGCCTCACACTTGTCCTATCATCAGCCATCATCTTTTCCAAGGAGGATATTGTATATCAGGAAGATCAAAAGACGTACCGCTGTGTTCCACCTTGACCTAGACTTGGCTAAGTTAGAGATCAGTGTTTTCATAGCTTGCGTGTGATGTTCGCGAACTACTGCGGCGACGACCGGATCCAAGCTCATGCGCAGCAGGAGTTGCACAGCACTTATAGCCGAGGGTGTTTCTAGACACGGCGCAAGTCGATCTAGGAGTTGCAGGAAAGCTACCAACGGCGACCAATCCCGCTCTAGATATGCTTGTCGAAACTCCGAAGTGCCTATAAGCCGACTGTGTTCCCGAGCATATTTCGGCCCTCCAATACCCTCGACCAATGCATATAACCGCATATCGTTGACTATCCTGCGTGTATTATCGTGACAGAATTCTATCAAGTTGATATACTGTCTCCGAAGTTCCGCGTCTTGTTCTGTGCAGATTTCGTTCAATACCCACAGGTATAGTTCGTCCGGAAGGACTTCTCCTTGCGTGAGGAACGAATAAGGCAGACCCATGAGGAAAACTCGACGTCTTGAATCCGCTTGAGAGAGGCACTTCCAACGGCCAGACGCCTCTCTAAGAGGGAATACATTAACCCCGCCCTTGCCAGAAGGTTCTTCATTGCTAAAGAAATAGCAATGTTTGTGCGATGATGCCTCATCGTCAGCTGAGCGCTTGAAAGCTCTGCGGAGCTTGTCGTCTTTTCCGTCCTGATCTGTCGTTCCATTAGGAAAGAGTTGGCAAGCAACCTCCTCCAGCCGCCTTGGTTCAGTCTCGCCACCCGAGTCTTCGGATGCCTCGTTAAGTTTGTCTGCCTGGGCTATCAGGATTTCGGCCTCCTTAGCACTCTTTTCAGTTCGCTCAATCTCGCGGGAGTGGCTGATCAGGGCTTTCAAGTCGAACTTGTGTTTCCTCGGCTGCAGCGTCAGAGGAGATCGATGAATCCCCGAGGCTACTCGCTTCGCTTGAGGCGTCCCCTGAGCATTAGGATCGCGGCGGTGAGAAGCGGGACGAGATCTGAATCCAAGAACCTCCGTTATTGAGCCTAACGAATCATCGGAGTCGTCGTCGGACTCATCAGAACCCTTGATCTCATCGTCGCGACTGAATACCCGTATTGTTGGCTTTTGCGGCGTTCTTGGACTTGATAGCAACAGCGGCGCCGGCGCTGGAATTGGTAACGATGAAGATGGCTCACTCTCGGGTTGCGAACTTAACGGTGCCGGTCTGAAAAAGCTCCTGATGTCTGTATTCTGCTGTGGATTCATCTTGTGCGGTGATGATCCACTACACCTCATCGGGTGCGCTTATCGACGACTGAATTGCGCCGTCTATTGATCACGTTGACCCGGCCGTACGAGAGACGCTGGACGTAGATATGGCAGCGAGATGGAACCGTTCACACGCTCTTTGCAGCTTAAGAAAGGCGTTTCAGACTTGCGGTAGAAAACTAGACGTGTTTTAACGCGTCGTGCGAGCATCGCACCGACCTATATCGCAGTAATATCATGTAATGACACACGAAGGGGTTTAGCATGGAAAGTACGAAGTACGAAGTACCTTGGGGACTCACTCTTCGCGTGGGGCTCTCCGGACAACGTGGGGCCCCTTGCCTGCCTCTCAGGTACGTAAGCCTGAGGAGATTATGCACAGGCCATGCCTGCCAGCCTTTGATTGGCTGCAGCACTACGCGCACCCGCTAAAGTCACTAAGGACGGTTTCCCAACGGAATTCCTGGGTTCGCTGGCTTTTCAATACGGAAGACACAAAACGTTGGTTATGCCTTCTCTCGGGACGAATAATGTCTGTCTTAATCTTTCTATAGAATTAGTATTATGTAATGTAACCATGCCAGTGATGCCCGCCCGGATGGGTCGATAGCCTTACAGGTGGACCTGTCAACTTCAATGCAGTTAGGGTACATAAGTGTACTTGAGTGTTGTATGCATTGTGCGCGCAGAATGAAGTAGCAGTACATGCTGCTGCTCTCAGGTGGCGGCTATTACGTCTCGAGTGAGGCTTCTGTACTCGTATTTGAGTATCTTCTTAAATCAAAAGTGAACGACTCGTCGTCTGCTCCATATTCTAAACATATCTCCCTCTAGTGATTCCGTAATTCGCGACCGCATCGAGACTCCATATGTATGACGTAGCGATAGGTAACATCTGAAGCGTGAGAGCTGGTTCTGAGTGTTACCCACGGTAACGATCTGGTAGTAGATATAAGTACCGTTACTTCGTACATGGCTCTCGATGCAAGAATCTATTTGAAGACCTCCAGGCCGTCAGCCATTGGTCACCCTTCGGAACATCTGGGAGACTCAAATCTGGACGACCTTCTTTGCCCCAACGCCTAAGTAGCAATAGGTAGGTAGTACGCATTAACTTGGGGGGTTTCCCGGGTCGATGATCCGATATCCCATTCTCACGAGTAGGCAACCACTTGTAGAGGACCTCCCCTATCCCGATTCCCAGTGCCCTGGCTCCAGATTTGGTCAGAGTCATACACGCACTTGTCTGCCACGCAGTTGTTTATTCATCCGGAATGTACGGATTGTTCTAGCACTAAAGAAGGACGAAGCAGGCAACGTAGGACCTTTATTAGGCGAATCGTGGCGCCGTCACACAGCAGGTCTGTAAATCTGTAAGCCGGGTTTTGTGAACCGAGTATTTATGAACACCGAACGTTTTGAACCGAGTTTGGTGACCCGAGTTGGCGGCGCCAGCGCAGCTTCGTGAGCGGCATTCGACGGTGGATACGCCGTAATCCGTATTTCTCCAATGGTACGAAATACGGAACATAGAGTTTCAAGGTAATCCAGGCATGGAACTCTATTCCGAAGTATCCCACTACCAGCGAATTCGTGTACCGAGTTGCCCATTTTGTATGGATTTTGTATACGATGAAACGGTATACGATGTATTTCCACCGTTTTGTTGGAGTATTGGCAGGTATTCCGTATCCCGCTCGTCAAGACATGGAGGCCACTGCTGAACCCTTGTCCACATCCACACGGTGCCGGGGTTCTGGACATTGGGAAGAACCCGAAGCCGGGACGCTGGTTTTGAGTTTCTCCCTTGGGCCCTTCTTAAGCGAGTCAAAAGGCCGAACAGCGCGTCGCGGCCTTCTAGCGTCAGTCACTAACTAAATAAGCAAAAACGGCGACGAATGGTACCTATTAACTCACCTGCTGTGCCAGCCAATAGGGGTACACCTTCACTCCATGCTACGGTGTAATATAATAGGGGTAGGTATTACTGATAGGGGCATGAGCTAGGCAATGTAGCCATTGTGCCGTCGCTGAGAAGATCACCACGCCGTAGTTACACAATTCCTAATTACTGTCGCATCTCGGAGTGAGACTCTGTGCCTCCAACCTCTCTCGCTCGCAAGTCAGGAGGATGATGCAAGTGTCACGCCCGGGTGTAGACAGTTGTCATGGGCCTTTCTCGTATGCCGCGCATCGGTCCTGTTGACGATACCACGTTAACAATCAGCTACCACGCGAGAACCATCGTGACAGCGGGGCTGGCGTTGAGTCGCGGTTAATTGATCGCAGACAGAGCTTCTTCTCGATGGGCTGGTCGCATGTGAATCAGGTCTTGGATTGAGGAGACTCGAAAGTCCGGCTTGGAGCCCGAACTTGCCCCGAAATAAGACAACCAACACGGCCGTTATGTTAAAGCATATGTCAGCAAGGCTCTGGAGTTCCAAGCCGTTCTCGATCTTGCCATCGGGGGTGGCTGGTTGTTTAATCAAACCTCGGCACCCAATACGCCCGAAGTGCTTCTGATATTGCGAAGGAATCCCTCATTATAAGGCAGGTAGCAGGTATTATCCCGCATGTCAATCTTCAACGCGGCGGTTCCCTAGAAACCAGTCAAAGATATAGGTAATAGGTTACGTGATCCTCACAAATCCGCCGATAAAGAAACCGATGACAATTCCATGGGAGCCGACTGAAGACGGCATTATATAGACCGCAGGGCAGCAGCTTCGTGATGTTGTAATCCGCAAAGAGCTCATTACGAATCCAGCGTCGCGGGTCTACGGGTCTACGCTACCTACCGGTACCTACGCTAGACATCTCGCGCAAGGGGCTAGGACCAACTGAACCCCACCACTAATGAGCTTTCACGGATTGCCTAGAGAACCTGCCTCGTAAAGCGATTTAGCGGAGTTAGCAGGTGGAGACGACGACTTCTAGTGGGCAAGCACCTACAGCAAGGCTACCTACGGCCTACCCACCGCTTACTCGTAGGTACCTTCCTTTCATGCTTACATCCGTACGGTCCGCACCTCACCTGCCTCTGGGGGGGCAACTTCGTGCTTACGAGAGGTACACGAACATAAAAATACGCCGCATGTAATGGCAGTACTAACGAATCTGCCACCATTCAGGAGTTGCGATCACAACCGACATACTGCTTAATCATATCCCTACGTCTACGACGTAATCTAGCAAGGTCATAGGCACCGACCTACAAAGTTAGTTCATACCGGCACACTTGATAAGGTCCGGAGGAACATGTACGGAATATGGAATGTGTGCCTGCACCCCGCAGATCTTAGCGTCCGGTTTAAGGTAGGTACACATGGAGTAGAGGGTACAAAGTCCCTAGTGCAATATCGGTACCGACACTTGCCCAGAGACAGGCACATCCAGCTCACCTAGAACACCGTAATCCGTCCTACACGTGCCTAATCCGTACTGGAACGGAAGACGCTGCATAATTTATGTAAAGAAGAGGTGGTACCTACATTAATGACTTACGTCCAGTATCTAGCGCCGTACCGTATATCTATCTAGTGGATAGTGCATGCTTCGCTAACTGCACAAAGGCAAGAGAAGGGCGTCTAGTGTGTCTATCTACACCACACTGGGGAAATTCTTTAGCAACAGGATCTCTTCTTTGAGAAGACCTACCGGATGACAATGCCAGGTTTCGACAGGGTGGCATCTTCTAGGTTTCCTTCCGTACATACACTACCTACCAACCTAAGGTAACTGGCAGGAACCGGTCCGTGAAGGAAGAAGGCGAGTCGCCCACGCATGGTGTAGGTAGGTAGGTGGCACGTTGCAGCAGGAACAATGGCTTTCTCAAATAGAGAAGGTCGTACTCCGTTCCTGCCATTGATGTACATACCACGTACGAAGTACATTCCTATTTATGGTAATATACTCCCAGGTAACGATGTGATCCGTATGGTCACATAAATAGGATCAGTGACCGTCACTGCCACCGTCGTCGTCGTACACCAGGAGGCGCCTACTTACGCGTATCTAATTCAAGACAAATTGATGGAAAAGTCCAGTCCCTGGGCTTTTGCTGATGTGCGTTTCACAGTGCATGTTGAACTCGTTCGGAACTTGAAGATACATGCCGGGAATAACTGAATAAGCGCAGTGAGGCGAATAAAGGAGGCGTTCACGTGCGGTTTACGCTAAGTTCGAGCAGCTGAGTGGTTGCTGGGAAGTATTCTTCACAGTACATATCCAGCTATCGACTGTATGGACATCGCCCCCAGCTGGTAACGCAATGAAGCACCCAGCTGGTCCCAGTACCTACTGTACGGAATACCTCCTCGTACCCTTGGAGTACCGATACCGATACCTACCTTGCCTCGAGGTATGGAATCTCACAGTCCGGGCTAGCGTGTCAGGTGCCTAACTGCCTAATCCAAGCATAACTCCATAGCCTAGGTATGTAATCTTAGGTACGTTGGTAGCGACTGCGTCCTGGACATCCTCGGTCTATTAAGCATAGCGGAGGTGGCATTCTCTTTCCGATGATATTCATGATTTCCAAGTTTGAGCGCTCTGGTACCACCTGCCTCGAAGTGTCCTGATATCAAAACCCACTGTTCCGAGGTGCCCGCTTTTCGCGGTTTGGTGCACGAGGCACCGTACCGCTTGCGTCGTCAACACTGTAGCACACCGTACGGACACAGCACCGCGCACCCTACGCTAGCGCAGTTACACTACCACACTAGCGCGCACGGCGCTATGCCTATACAAAGCCACTCAGTGGGGATGCTAGGTACCTGTTAGCGCAAGTACTAAGTACAGTCTAGCAACCCCCGGTTAATCCGAACATGCAAGCGTAGGAATCATAGTGCGGACTTGTTCTCTCTGTAGGTGGTTTACCTGGAAGCCCAGCCAGCAAATCGGTCGAACCTCTCGACTTGTTCCCTTTCCAACCCATCTTGCTTGTCTTGTCTCCCTGCCATCACCACCGCCAGCAACAAGACTCTACACTCGTTACTCGCGCTCGTTTCCAGAAATGTGCACATAGTTTCCCGTTGCAACTACATAGAACTAAGCAATTCGGTCCGCTCTCGTTCACATGTGCGTACGGACCGGCGAGCCGTCTGTCATCCAGTGTTGTCGCCAGCACTGAGTAGGAAGGAAGCCTCAGCCATAACGCGCCAATTGCCATCCGCCCCCATAGCTGTTCAACCCGTGGCATCAACCCTGTAATCGAGCAGAAGCATCCATCCACCGAAGGACCACTCTGGCGACGAGAGCTGTAATCGACGGGCGCTGCCCGATACTCCCCTAGATATGCCGAAAGACGGAGGGAACATGCAGGACGACCCTGCGCCCACGCGGTCGAGATGGGCTACTCGCAAGCTCACCATCAAGAGCAGTGGTAATAAGCGGATATCCATCAAGGACAGGATACGCAGGCATTCAGCCTCGGACGAGAAGGAACTCGACTGGCGCGGATCTAGCCACTCGAGCGGTAGTCATGGGGTCGACACCATAGTGGAGGAACCGGACGAGCAGACCGATGCGAACAGCGCCACCACATCGGAAGACGACGAGGGCGAGAGTAGGACCTTGGTTTTCAATCTGCCGTTACCAGAACACCTCAAGGATGCAGAAGGGAATCCCACCCAGATTTACACGAGAAACAAGATTCGAACGGCCAAGTATACCCCCTTATCTTTCATACCTAAAAACATTTGGTTTCAATTCCATAACATTGCCAACATCTTCTTCCTTTTCAATGTTATCTTGGTGGTAAGTCTAACTCGCTATTTTTGCACCCTCTTGTCATTACATGTACCAAACTGTGATCCTAGTTTTTCCCTATTTTCGGCGGCACGAATCCCGGCGTCAACGCTATCCCTCTGATCTTCATCATTACCGTCACCGCTATCAAAGACGCCATCGAAGACTATCGCCGAACGGTTCTTGATAACGAGCTCAACAATGCTGCTGTACATCGCCTTATCGGATGGGACAACGTCAACGTGGCGGAGGACAATGTTTCTACCTGGAGAAAAATAAAGAAGGCCACCTCGAGGTTCATGAGTTTATTGTGGGATGCTATCAAGAGCTCCTTGAAAAAGAGTCCGCATGAGGAGGCCTCAACGAACGACGCCGCCGACCCGCGCGCGTCCATAGAGACTAAGGGGAATAGAAAATCCATGAGCTCAACATTTGAGGATATTCAGATGACGCCGGTGTCCTCGCCTTTGCCCACCCACGAAAACTCGACTGGAAATACTACTGGAACCAACGCTCTCGCACGTGAGAAAGGCGATTTAATCAACTATGAGCTCAAGGTCAGCGGCCAGGCACGATTCCATAAGGACATGTGGAAAAACCTCCAGGTTGGCGATTTCGTCCGTCTTTACAACGATGATGAGTTGCCCGCAGACGTTGTTGTTCTGGCCACATCCGACGAGGACGGAGCTTGTTACGTGGAGACGAAGAATCTCGATGGTGAAACTAACCTGAAGGTTCGTCAAGCCCTCCGATGTGGCCGAACCCTTAAGCATGCCAGGGATTGCGAACGTGCCCAGTTCATGATTGAGAGTGAGCCTCCTCAAGCGAATCTGTACAAGTACAACGCGGCCATCAAGTGGCAGCAGAGTTTCCCAGGAACTGGCTTGAAGGAAATGTCGGAGCCGATCACCATCGACAACTTACTTCTCAGAGGCTGCAATTTGAGAAACACCGACTGGGTCTTGGGCGTTGTTGTCTTCACCGGTCACGATACCAAGATTATGATGAACGCTGGTGAGACGCCTAGCAAAAGAGCGCGCATTGCTCGCGAGCTCAACTTCAATGTGCTGCTCAATTTTGGCATCCTTTTCGCCATCTGTCTACTATCCGCGATTGTCAATGGTGCCTCCTGGGCCAAGTCCGACGCCTCTACTGCCTTGTTCGATTATGGTGCAATCGGTGGCACTCCTGGCATCACAGGTTTCATTACCTTTTTCGCCGCCCTGATTGTATTCCAGAATCTGATTCCCATCTCTTTGTACATCTCGCTCGAAATCGTGCGCACACTTCAAGCGATTTTCATATATAGCGACGTGGAGATGTACTACGAACCGATTGACTACCCCTGTGTCCCGAAGTCATGGAACATTTCGGATGATCTCGGCCAAATTGAATACATCTTCTCCGACAAGACCGGTACTTTAACGCAGAATGTCATGGAGTTCAAGAAGGCGACCATCAACGGACAGCCGTACGGAGAAGCCTACACTGAAGCACAAGCCGGTATGCGAAAGCGACTAGGTGTAGACGTGGTCAAGGAAGCCGCCGAGGCCAGGGAACAAATTGCTGCTTGTAAAACTCGGGCTCTGGAGGGACTGCGCATGGTTCATGACAATCCCTATCTGCATGATGAAGAGATGACCTTTATTGCGCCTGACTTCGTGGATGATCTTCGAGGACAATCTGGAGATGAACAGAGAGATGCAAACATCCACTTCATGCTCGCGCTTGCTCTCTGTCACACTGTCATTGCCGAGAACGTTCCCGGTGAGGACCCCAGAATTGACTTCAAAGCTCAATCGCCAGATGAAGCTGCGCTCGTCTCGACAGCGCGCGACATGGGTTTCACTGTTCTTGGGTCTACGTCTGATGGAATACGATTGAATGTAATGGGTGAGGAGATACACTACACTATCCTCAACACTATCGAGTTCAACTCGAGCCGAAAGCGGATGAGTGCCATCATCAGGATGCCTGACGGTCGCATTATCCTTTTCTGCAAGGGCGCCGACAGTATCATCTATTCCCGTCTCCGACGTAACGAGCAACATGAGTTGCGAAAGACCACAGCTGAACATCTTGAGATGTTTGCCCAGGAAGGTTTGCGTACCCTTTGCATCGCGGAACGCGTGCTCTCCGAGCAGGAATACATCGACTGGCGCAAACTGCATGATAAGGCTGCATCTGCCATGCAGGACCGCGAAGAGAAGCTTGAAGAGGTTGCTGATATGATTGAACAAAATCTTACCCTGCTTGGTGGCACTGCTATTGAAGATCGTCTTCAGGATGGTGTGCCTGACACCATTGAACTACTTGGAAAAGCAGGTATTAAGCTGTGGGTGCTTACTGGAGATAAAGTCGAAACCGCCATCAACATTGGTTTCTCTTGTAACCTGCTTAACAACGACATGGAACTCATCACCCTGAAAGTAACCGAGGACGAAACTAATAACACGACCAAGGAAGATTTCTTTACCCAGTTGGATGCAGAACTTACGGAACGACTACGCCACTTTGGATTAACGGGCAATAACGATGACCTAAATGAGGCTCGCAAAAACCACGAGCCCCCTTCACCTACACATGCCTTGGTTGTTGACGGATTCACTCTGAAGTGGGTGCTTGACGAGAGATTGAAACAGAAATTCTTGATTCTCTGCAAGCAGTGCGCCGCCGTTCTTTGCTGCCGTGTCAGTCCTGCGCAAAAGGCCGCAGTCGTTTCGATGGTGAAGACTGGCTTGGACGTGATGACCCTATCAATTGGAGATGGTGCTAACGATGTTGCCATGATTCAGGAGGCAGACGTCGGTGTTGGTATTGCTGGTGTTGAAGGTCGTCAAGCCGTGATGTCTGCAGACTATGCTATCGGCCAATTCCGCTTCCTGCAAAGATTGGTTCTGGTTCACGGTCGATGGTCTTATCGAAGAATGGCCGAGGCCATTGCCAACTTCTTCTACAAGAACATGATTTGGACCTTTACGATCTTCTGGTATCAGATTTGGTGCAACTACGACATCACCTATCTCTTCGAGTACACCTACATTATTCTTTTCAATCTTATCTTCACTTCCCTCCCGCCAATCGTCATGGGCGTCCTCGACCAAGACGTTTCCGACTCTGTCTCGCTTGCTGTTCCTCAGCTCTACCGTCGTGGTATAGAGCGCATGGAGTGGACACAGCAAAAGTTCTGGTAAGCTCCTGTCGATTATGTGCTTCTTTTGATTTCATACTGACTCTAGATTTGTAGGACGTATATGCTGGATGGCTTGTACCAGAGTGTTATCACCTTCTTCATACCCTACCTAGTGGCATCTAATACTCCGACCATTGCTGGTAATGGTAAAGACGTGACCGAACGTCTTCGACTTGGAGCCTACGTGGCCCACCCGGCTGTCATCACCATCAACCTCTACATTCTGATTAATACCTACACCTGGGATTGGCTCACCGTACTGATCATTGTCCTCAGTGATCTGATCATCTTCTTCTGGACCGGTGTCTACACAAGCTCGCTGTTCGCATCAACCTTTTACGGAGCGGGAGCACAAATTTACAGCGAGTTGTCGTTCTGGATTGTTCTAGTCCTTACACCGCTTATTTGCATTGCCCCTCGGTACGCGAGCAAGGCTTTGCAGAAGGTGTTCTGGCCATACGACGTGGACATTATCCGAGAACAGGTTACTTCTGGCAAGTTTGATAACAAGAGCCACGAAGAGCATGGGCCCACCCGGGATGATGTGAAGGGGAGCGTGTCAAGCTCTTCAACCTCTTCTGGGCGCAGACATCGCAAGTCACAACCGAGCATAGACGAAGACCTTCGACCAATCTATCCGGCATCTGTTGGGGCAACCTCAGTTACCGGGCATACTCCTCGTAGTCAGAGGGGTAGCGACGGAACGAACTACACCCGACATGATATATCTCTGGAAGTGCCCGTGAATCAGCCCGCCGACATCCCGGATACCCCGATTCAACAGCCCGTCGAGCGCGTGCGGCCATCATACGATCGGATGCGGGCGTCTATGGACCGAAGACAAGTTCGCGCTAGTTTCGAGGCTTCGAATGACTTCACAACTGCCGCTATGCTGAGCCGTTTCGAGTCCACTCAGTCCCAGTCTCCCGACGGTGCTGATCCCCATGGACTGGTCAATCGGATTCGCAGGCGTACTCGTGGCAAATCCTTCAAAGCCTCGTTTACCTTCCATAAAGACAATCATATTCGAGAACACGAGTGATAGTGCCTGTGCCTCAGTCCAACCTCTAAGAAGACGAGTGCACTCAAATTTGAGGCTCATGGCTATGCTTGTGGCCCCTCCATCCGTTCTTTTCAACTCTACGAGATCCTCGGTCTCGACGCACATATGATCTGCAACGGCAATCTACGATACCTACCGGCTCCCCCACCTAGTTTGGCGTATATCCACGATGGCGTGTTCGCTATCAACCGCCACATCGCCAAACTGTTTCTAAGACCTGGCGTTGGCGTTCTTCTTTTTACTTCTCTCTGTGCATAGTATTGGCATGGCCAGTGTACGAGGCGATGATCAAAGTGACAAAAATTTTGGGACCTACGTCCCTGGCTTCTCTTTCTTTCTAGGCATTAGAATTTCAGTTTTTCCTACTACGTTCCTCATACGTATATCGTGGAACTTTTCTTTTCCAAGCCAGGAATGATTACAACCGGCCATGCTTTAGCGTGGGGTTTTGTTCCGTGGTTCAGTTTTTGGGGGTTGGTCGGCGTTCAGGGTTGAGAGAATCAAGGGCCTTTGTCAGCACTGGAGGGCAACGTCATTGATTGCATGAATGGATGTTGAAGAAACGTTGACGCCCGTCACGGGGTCATAAGCAAAGAGGAAGAAGAAGAAGAACAAGGGGGACGAGGCCCTACTGCGTTTGTATATAGTCCCGTAGGACAAGCAAGAGAGCATATGGCGACATGAAAGGGTTCGGCCGATTAGAAATTAATGCATCGCGAACCAGCAGTAGGTCTAGAAAGAGCAAAGAGAACCCCTATTGAACAGGAAGCTTCTGAATGAATTCTGCGAACAAGTCACTGTGCCTATTCGTAAACCCCAGTATTCTTCCTTCGAGACATATCTATTATTAAGAACCCAGACGCCAAGTTTAAGACTGACGGATCGTCAACTTGGATGTTGTTCCTCCGCCAGTGATTCGGAGCATATGCTCCCGGATGTCATCCACACCCACGGAGCACATATCCCGCACTGGAATTCCAAACCACGGAATAGTGGCTATAGCAAGTCGTGTTATTAGAAGTCTCCAGCCTAAGTACACCACGTAATCCAAAACAACGACAAGGCGTGCTAATCTCGGTCGCTTGGGTATAGCGAAGTCCTGATATTAAAAGGTCTCCAGTTCTCATCTGTTTCATGTGTGCTCTTGGACCTGGTACCGAACCGATGGCCCATGGGGTAGGCAGCACGGGTGAGTGCCGGTAGCTAGCCATGCACTGTGTGGTGACTGTATGGGAAACACGCACTTCCAAGTTGCCGTCTCATTATGTAATACTTACTGATAGCTACATACAATCATCTACAGCAATATACATGTAGTTAACCAAAGTATGTAGTAATCCGCATGTCCACTCACATTCACATTTACCTAACGGATAACTGTCGGGTTCAATCATACCAACATCGTCCCATCAAACATTCGCGACATTCAGACGCGCCGCGGTCGATGTCTCTCAATTGACATGTTTGCATGGTGACATTGTAGCATCTAGTCAAGCACGAGGCCAAATGACAAACAGTAGCCGCTGAAAAGCCTGACAAGATCTTCGTTGTGATGTCACCTTCTCCCAGCCTTGAGGCTGTCGATGCCTGGGCGGAGGACCTCACGGCGCACTTGAAGCAGTTTCCGTTCATGAGTTGTTATCAAGAATTCTGCCCAGTCCTTCCCGGCTCTTTGATAAAGATAATGAGTAGGATCGAAGAAGCCGTGTTTGGTACCCACGCATTGACTAAGACACCGCCCACACTCTGTCTGGTCGTCGTCCTCTTCTTGGTGCCTCTGCTTCTATTAATCAATTTCGGTCCGTTACAGGCGCCCAAAGTCTACCGGGTCTCTTCCCCGCGAGTTACTGCCACGACAAATATCCTTTCGGAAGCAGGAATCAAAGTTACAGGAGACACTCGTATACGATGCTACGCGCCGGCCACTGGCCAGCTCCTGGGCTATGTGACCCCCTCAACTCCCGCCGACATCGACAAAGCCATTGCGCAAGCCGCTGCTGCTCAGAAATCATGGGCCAAGACGAGCTTTGCCCAGCGAAAGGCTGTGCTGCGTGCAATGCTGCGGCATGTACTCGACAACCAGGAGGAGATCTGCAGAGTCAGCTCGCTTGACTCGGGCAAGACCATGATTGACGCCCAGCTCGGTGAGATCATGGTGACGGCCGAGAAGCTCCAGTGGACCATCAAGCATGGCGCAAAAGCACTGCAACCGTCAAAACGCCCGACTAATTTCTTGTTGTCTTACAAGAAGGCGACCGTTCACTACGAACCCCTGGGCGTTGTCTCTGCCATTGTCAGTTGGAACTACCCTTTCCACAACCTCATCGGCCCCATTATCAGCTCCATATTCGCCGGCAATGGCATTGTCGTCAAAGTCAGCGAGCAGACGTGCTGGAGCGCAGAATACTATACCAACATCGCCCGCGGTGCCTTGAAAGCATACGGTCACGACCCCAACCTCATCCAAACCGTCGTCTGCTGGCCCGAGATCGCCGGCCATCTGACTAGCCACCCGGACATCTCCCACCTCACCTTCATCGGTAGTCGTCCAGTCTGTCACCACGTCGCAGCGAGCGCAGCGCGCAGTCTCACCCCCATGGTCGCCGAGCTCGGCGGCAAAGACGCCGCCATCATCCTCGACACCGCCTCGCGCGACCTCCCCCGCATCGTCGAAGTCCTCCTCCGAGGAACCTTCCAAGCCTCGGGCCAAAACTGCATCGGCATCGAGCGCATTATCGCTACGCCCAAGATCTACCCAACCCTGGTCTCCACACTTGCCCCGCGCGTCCGCAACCTCCGTCTCGGTCTCGACAAAGATGTCGGCGCCATGATCTCCAACGCCTCCTTCACGCGCCTCGAGAATCTGATTCAAGATGCCGTCGCATCTGGTGCCCGTCTCCTCGCTGGCGGAAAACGCTACCATCACCCCGATCACCCGCACGGCTTCTACTTCGAACCCACCCTCCTCGTCGACGTCACATCAGACATGGCGATCGCGAACGAGGAGTGTTTCGGCCCCATCATGACCCTCATGAAGGCCCCCTCGTCCAGCGCATCCGACATCCTCACCCTCGCAAACGCGCCCAATTTCGGCCTCGGCGCCTCCGTCTACGGGTCGAACGACGATCCCACGCTCCAAACCATCGTGGACCGCATCCGCGCCGGCGGTGTCGCCGTGAACGACTTCGCCGTCTTCTACGCCGTCCAACTCCCCTTCGGTGGCGTCGGCGGATCCGGATACGGCCGGTTCGCGGGCGAGGAGGGATTACGGGGTCTCTGTAATATCAAGAGTGTGTGTGAGGATCGATTTGGTGGTTGGGGCATTCGCACGGCGATCCCGGGCCCCGCGCGGTATCCTATTGCATCGCAGGAGAAAGGATGGAGGTTTACGAAGGGTGTTGTGAGCTTGGGATATGGGCTTACGGTTGGAGATTTTTTTGGAGCTGTTATGGATATTTTGCGGAATCTTTGAGGGTTTGTATGAGGCTCCTACTATAGATTCCCTTATGTCTAGATCAGCTTAGAAACGTTGTAATAATAATCAAGACTCTAATCTCATGAAAAGGCATGTCGTCACTCGGTGAACTGGAATGTAGCAAAGTCAACAAAGCATTCGTATTATGTAGTCAATTTATACAACGACCTCGCCCTAAAAACCTACTCTACACCCCCGAAAACGTCCTCAACAGACTCATTTCAAGACACAAGCAACAGTATCGAGACCCTCCACAGCCTCACAAAACTAAGCGGCAGCCCCAATAGACCTCTGGATCCTAACAAGTCTGCGGAAGTCGAGCTTGCGGCCCTCGGCGGGCATGTGCTGACCCGAAGCGATACAGAGAATGCGCATGCGCTCGTCGTAGCGCAGACCGGTGAGGAGTTTGGGCGTGATGAGGAAGTATTGCGACGTATGTTCGCGACAGGCGATTTCGACCATGCGCTCGTGCACCATGCGCTCGTTGCGGGGGTCCATACCTTGGTTGATCTCGTCGACGACGCGGAACGGGGCTTGCGCCATCGATTGTAGTGCCATGAGGTAGAAGATGGTCGAGACGGCGCGCTCGCCACCGGACTGGCGGTGCTGATCGAGTTGTTGAAGCGTTTCGTTTTGTCTAAGGTCGAGAATTTCGTTAGTACTAGGCTAATTTCCACGGAGAATGTAAGGGTTTAGAAGGGGGTTGCGAAGGGACTTCGATTGCACCAAACATGAAGGGAGAAGGATTACTGACCGGAATTTGACTTTGATTTCGATGGCCCACTGCTCAAAGTCTTCTTCATCCTTGTAGAGATCGACCTGGCCAGCGCAATTAATCTGCTCGAAGTTGTATGCAAACGCATCACTGATCTGGCTGATCAGAGCGTCAACGCGTGGCTCCCACTTCTGTCTCAACTCAAGGGTCTGTTCCGAGAGCGAATCGAACTTCGTCGTGAGCTCTTCTTTCTGCCGTGTTAGGTTCTGGATTTCTTGCGCTCGCTTGTGGAATTGTCGTAACACCGAGGGGTCGACAGCATGGACGTATTCGAGTTTGCTCTGCTCGTCAGCGATCTCATTGTCTAAATCTTCAACCGTCTTGTCCTTGGCGAGGTCGTTGTATTGGGGTAGTCGATCTCCATCTGCCCCCACCACTTCCGATACCACATCCTGGGCTCTTCGCGCCTCCTCTTTGAGCCGATCGGTCTCTGTTTTGGCATTGACGATTGCCAATTTTTGGTCATCGAGATTCTGCTTCACCTCCGTGTTGCGCGATTCAAGCGCCTTGACATCCGACTTGGCTTCGATGAGACGGATTTGAGCATCTAGCAATCTTTGGTGCGCATCACGGATGTGTGATAGAAGCTCTTTATGCTGAAGAATGGCTCGCGCCCTTTCCAATAAAAGCTCATCTGACCGAGCAGCAGAAATGGCGATGCGAATTCTCGCCTTCTCTACATCTTTCAGACCATCATTGATCTGACTTTGGAGGACAGCTAGACGAAGTTAGCTCACGGCCCCTTTGACTGAGGAGGAGTCAACGACTTACGTATCTTGTCTCCAAGGGCAGCGTACTGCGTCGCAGCTTTCTGCAATTCGTTCTTCTGTTGTTTCAACAGGTCCTAGTATATCGTTCAGTATCCCTCTTTCCCCTGATGGACGATGTACCTACAATTTCCTCCAGAACCTCCCTTGAGCGCTCAGACAAAGCTTTGTCCTCTTCCACGATTTCCTGGATTTCTTTTCTGATTTCGTTCATCTCGTCCTGTACCTCACGCTTGCGCCGTTCCAGTTCTGCTCGTTCGGCTCCGTCAACAGGCTGATCTGTCCAGAAACGACCAGGAGTAATGGTTTTGGCGCTGGTTGAGGTGGCACTGGGACCGTACTCTCTGCGTGTTGAAACACGATACATCCGCTTGCCAGCCGCCCAGCTCGTTATTCTTCCCGCAGCCATCAGGTTCTCAAACTGGACATGACTGATATCCTGTCGAGACACGGCTGACGTATGGATTTTCTTCTCGGCACAGAACATTGCCAACACGGGCGCAGGTCCCTCCAAGTAGTCAACTGCATACCCGTCGAGACCGAATTGACCAAGTTGGTCTTTGGGTATGGCGGGTTGAAAGGACGAGAAGGGTTGAGCACAAGTCCGGATGGAGACGGAGAGGCCCATTTGGCGGATGAATTGATTGCTGAGTTTTTGGTGGTCCTCACGCGTTTGGCAAATGAAACAGGTGAAGTCTTCCTGGGCGAGTAACGACTGGACTTGGTCAGAGTATCTCTTGTCCGTAATGGAGCAGGTGAGCATCGGGGGCCCGAATACTTCTTTCTGAAACTGGTTCTGATTCTCCTGGAGCCATTCCCAACCCTTGGCGGCTTCCTGGTTGATATGTTTCAACTGAACCAGTTTCCTTCCTTCCTGTGAGTTGAGCTTCGTCGTCTCGTTTTCTATGTTACCCAGTAGTCCCTTCAGATTAGAATGCTTCGCCCTGAGTTCTTCATTACGGCCATTGAGCTTGCGTTTATTGCTTTCGATTTCTTGTCGAACGCTCTCTTTTTGGCGCTGGAGAAATGATGAACACATTAGGTACTGAACATGCGCTGAGCACATTGTAGATGAGGACTCACAATCTTGACATTCCATTCCGCCGGCACAAACTCTGGAGGCTTGTCTTTCATCCTGCCCTCTATATGCGTCTGTTCTTTGCGCTTTTGCTGAATCCTGGCTTTAAGATTGCGAATTGTTTCTTCTTCCGCCTTCACACTATTCTCTTCGTCCGCTATCTTGCCGTCGTGGGTTTCGATATCGTGCACCGCTTGTTCGGCTGCTACTTCGGCATTTCGCAGAACCTTCATTCTGTCCGCTACCACGGGCTCAATCTCTGCTTTATATGCTTGCTTTCTGTTCACGGCTTCCATGGCAGGTCCGCAAGCACGCTCTAGGTCTTCTAGTTTCTTTTTAGCCTCTTTCAGACGTTTTTTGGACTCCATAAACCTGAAGCGAAGATCATTGTACTCCGCGACAGCGCGTGCGCCCTTGAGATCCTCGACCTTTCTCTCGATGGCTTCTCGCTCATGCAGTCTGTCCACATCAGCTTGAAGTCCTTGCTGCCGAGACTCATGATTCTTCAGGATCTCAGAGCAGTTCTCAACTTGGGCCTTCATTTCTCGCTGGTCCTTGTGCAGACTCTTGAGTTGCAACTGCCAGTCTAGAATCTCCTCTGGCGCAGCGGCGCGAAGCGTCTCCTCGAGCAGACGTGTGGGGGTCAGCCCTGCAAACTCAGCAACCTTGTCTTGAGGCAAGAACTGGCACAGATTGTCGATTTGGATTCGTAGTTTTCGTGTCAACTCCTGTACAGCCTTATGCGTGCTCTCTTTGCCGTTGAGCCACCATTTTCTTCCGTTGTCTTCACGGTTGATCTGGACACGGATGACGGGGTTTGCTCGATCATTCGGCCTCTTCTGCAGTTCTATTTCAATGGTGGCACTCTCCTCGCCATGCTTCACGAACTCGCCAACATGACTGGCACGGCCTAGATGCTTAGGATGGTATCCCAAGCCAAGGCAAATGGCACAGACAAGAGAACTTTTGCCTGTTCCGTTGGGACCAATAACCATGTTCAAGTTGGGTCCGGGAAGAAACTCGGCGCGCGTATACGTGACGAAGTTATCAACTCGAACTCGTACTATAGCACCAGGATGGAACTCCCCGCGCTCGGCAGCATGTCTGGCTGTGGCGGTGCCGTTGAAGTCATCTTCTCCCCGCGCAGACGCATAACTGTCAGCCTCATTCTTGCGTCTCTTCGAAGACTCAGACGGTGCTGGCGACGGTTCAACACTGTCATCTTCTTCGTAAACGGCCCTGGACCGTCGGCGGGATTCAAGTGACGGCATCACGAAAACGCGAACGGGGGTTCAGCGCGTGGCGCTTAAGACTGCCTAACAGAAATCGCGGAGACTATGCGCAATGACTGTTATCGGTCAGGTAGCCGCATCTCCTGTTGTTTCAGGAGTAGAGCGTTAGTTACTGACACTGCGCTGCGGTGAACGAGAGAGCGACAGGCAGATTTGTAGCTTATCAAGAGAGGTTACCGTCAGGTGTAATCCGTAGTTTCGCCCTGGTTCATGTCAACGCGTGCCCCGTAATCCCGGGAGAGACGCGTATTTAATTGAAGAATCGGTCCTTCAACAGCTGCCGGGGAACCGGCAACGGCTGGTCGGCCGACTTTGAACATGACAGCCGAGCAACGGACACCCAACAACTTTGATGTATATCATGATCATCAACATACGGCAGGCGCAGCGGCGGTCTTTTACTTATGAATCCATGGAATAGGAGTTCATCAATAGTACTAGATTATTTTGATGCTGAGCGGACCTCATTAATCCATATGTTTCTGATTTGCATTTCGAAACGTCAGCTCTGGGACAGCTGCTGCCCGCTGCCAGCAGTCGACGCTAGCAAAACTCAACGCTGACATTGACTGTTCCCTATGCATCTATGCTATACTATCTATATACATAACCAGGCGTACCGAGTAATCCGGAATTCGTCCTTTAACGATCTATGCACTTATCTGTCCGAAGAACTTTGTTAGTTACGTACCTGTAAGTACCGATACGCTATTTCCGCACGGCTCTTCGAAGATGAAGTTCCACACAGTGCGTCGATTGGTAAACCAGGTTGAGGCTATTCCCTTTCGGACAGAAACTAACGCGTTGCGGATTAGCGGTTGAGGAGGTACTTGTAGAAATTCCCCGACCCTTCAAGGCCCGGTCCCCGGAGCAGGGAGATAGTGGTGGAGAGCGAATCGTTTACAAGTACACAGCTTTCTGTGCATGGTCTGTGCATGGTTCAACAGCAGGTACCTGAGATCTGACCGAGGCGAGCATCTCGTACCCAGAACCTGTTTCTGCACCTGCATTATGCCTAGAGAAACGTTCAGGATACCTGATAAACGACATCATCCCTTCACCCTCATGTCTGGGGTACGTGACATGATCGCGATTAACTCTACGCCTAACCTGTGTAGGCTAGCGCATTATGCGTGTCTCTGCGGCTAAACCCTCGGGACGGAATTTAGATCTTGGCATCCGACTTCGATCTCAACCTCAACCCTCAACCTCGCTCTCAACGACTCATAATTAGACGATTCATCAACTCTGTATTGTGCTATAGAATATGGCATACATCTCACTTCCATGATGTTTCCTTGCCCCTGTAAAGTCCATGGGGCTCACTACTCTCCAAGGTATCCAATGGCCGATCCTCTTGATGCGGCCGGAGTCGACCAGTCGTCAACGATGCGCGCGCAATATGAGACAGTCAAATCGCTTCCTCGTGTCAGAAATGCTCCTCCTCTTCCGTGCCTGTCACTGAGACTAGTTCATTTCCCGTCGAGCTCGGGCCATCTATGTAGTGTCGGGTGCCAGGCCGGCATTCGTCAAAACGTATTCATATCACTAAAGCGGGTTCCTGGGCAAGCATGACCTTACTGCCGAGCCCCATCATCCGGGGTTGTTTATTTGCTTAAACCTCATAGCAACGAGGCTGAACGGCAATCGCGAGGCATGACAATGGTTCAGAAATGGACCCAGTATGTACCTCTACCCGCCGAATTGTTTGTTCAAGGCACCCACTCTGGTTTGGAGGGTGCTTTCCTCTCATATGCGGGATGTCCAAGATAATAAACGCCCACCCGAGTCGCTACCTCACCTACCTACGCTTATAATTACCACCCGCTACAGGCCTTCTCAGTGTCAAGGGAGAAAATAATCATACCTACTGTTGGCGAATATTCATGCTATTGTTTCGTTCACTGTGTGGGTATCTGGCTCGTTCAACATTCCTTCAGACTTCTACCACTGAACTTGCCGCGCATCGACAGCACCCAGCTCGACCTGCTCTCTTCCTCATCCTCTTTCCCTCCCTCTCTCTCTGTCTCTGGGAACCACCCGCACATCTTCGCCGCGTACCAGCCTTAGCCCTCGCGAGTCGCGACCTTCAGTCTACATTTCCCAGTCGTCTCCTTTCTTCCTCCTTGTGTTGCGCCCTGATTGTCGGCTGCGCCCATCCGCGGCATACATGAACGCGAACTCAAAGGCCCCTACCCATCCTAATCCCCCTCCGCCGTGGAGCCTTCGTTCCCCCGTCAGTACAGGTTCAGTACAGGTTACCTCGGCTGATCATAATCATTAATCGTCCATCATTAACCTCTTCCTTTCGACCCGTTTTCTGCTTCTTCCAAGCAGGTTGACTCGATATTACCGTCTGTAAATCGGTACGGATATGCCTCTCTGAGACTCTTGTCACTAACGTGCGAGATGGCTACTCGTGTAAACTTTGAGACCCGCGGTCGCCGCGCTCCTCTCAAGGACACGACCGATCGTAGTGTCAACTCTTCACCCGTAAGACAACGGGAGCATGGGCATGACAAGCCGAACTTTCGGCCGAATCCACTGGGCGCCAATCCAACCAGCGGCCCCCCTATCCAAGTGCCTATCCGCAAGTATAACGCTCCCTCTTCCTACAATATGGCTATCAAGGCGGAAATATCGGATCAGGACAAAGAAAACTACGGAGTCGCACCAGTTCAACGCAAGGCAGTCCCTGATACCAATGACCCCGGCGAAGATAGACGCATCTCCCAGTATTCGACCTCCAGCGGTGCGTCGGGAAACCAAAAGACCCATATCGGCCCATGGCAACTCGGAAAAACCCTGGGGCAAGGCTCTGCGGCGCGTGTCCGCTTAGCAAGACACCGTGTCACGCAAGATGTCGTGGCTATCAAGATTCTTGCCAAGAACCAGACACAACTGACAGCAGCGGGGAGCATGGCCGAGTTGGACAAGTGGGATCGGAATCGCGACGAGTTTACCGCGATGAGACACATGCCTCTGTCAATCGAGAGAGAGGTTGCCATGCTAAAACTTATCGATCATCCCAACATCGTCAGGTTGCATGATATATGGGAGAACCGTTCGGAGATGTAAGTTGCTGCGTCTGACTTCATGTTTGCTTTTCTGACTTTCCTATCTAGTTATCTCGTCCTCGAATATATGGACGGTGGTGACTTGTTCACATACATAAACAATTGTGGTCCTCTTCCCGAGTTCGAGATGATGAACTACTTCCGACAGATACTGTCCGCCTTGGGCTTCATTCACTCTTTCAACATCTTCCACCGAGATTTGAAGCCCGAGAATATACTCATGCGCTCTAGTGGAGTGGTAAAGATTGCTGACTTTGGCATGGCAGCAATTCAGCAGAGTCCCACACATGCCTTGAAGACGTCGTGTGGCAGCCCTCATTATGCTGCCCCTGAACTAATTGCCCGTCACCGCTATCAAGGCAACAAAGTCGATGTCTGGAGTCTTGGCTGCATACTCTACGCGGCCCTTTGCAAACGGCTTCCGTTCGACGACTTGAATGGTGATATTCCTCGGCTTCTCGCGAAGGCGTCCAAGGGCGTCTATGCTGTCCCAAACTTCCTCGGTAAAGATGCTCAGGATCTGATTGCCAAGATGTTGACGGTAGAGCCTGCAAAGCGTATTTCGGTCCCAAAAATCTGGCAGCATCCTCTGGTGCAAAGGTACGAACAGATGGACAGGCTGAAACCTGCGGGCTCTGCCCCTAATGTCCGACCAAGTGACCGATGCAAACCTGTGCCGGCCGAAGAACTCGACGTGAAGATTCTGCGCCAGTTGAAGTCTATGTGGCACACTTTCTCTGAGAAGCAAATTGCTATGCAGCTCACCAGTACTCAGTAAGTGCAGATGCTTGTGAAGGAGTACCATGGAACCAGAAGCTGACGTTGCGGCAGGCCTAATGATCAGAAGCTTTTCTACTGGTTGCTTCTCGCCCACCGAGAGAGGGAACTAGAGAACTATGACACAGACCTGGTCTGCTCTCCAAGTGACTTTCACCATCTTCACCCGGTCACTTGGAAGAGGAAGATCACTACGGCCGAGTTCCCGTCGAGATACAGGCGCACACCCTCGCGATTCACGGTCATCTCTACCGTCCCCACAAGTCGCAGTATCGAACTGCCGAATAATACCACGGATGGAGGCGCAACAGTTCAGAGTTATGATCCTTATAAGTCTTCGAGAATCATTGAGAATACTCACGCCAGTCACGCAAAGATTGTTGTCTATCGCAACGGCAGCACAGCCAACAATTCTACCCGCGCCTCGACTTTGCGCCGCACTCGAAACGGATCACTGAGAAGTGCTTCGACTCATTCACGACTAGCGAAGGGCGGTCACCGCAATGCCAATCCATCCCTCGCGCGCGCCTCGCAGCGTTCGTTGAGCTCAATTCCCAGCAATGAGAGTGTACCCTATATTAGGCCTGCTTCTCGGCATCATAAGAGAGCAGTCAACTTCTCACGTGCCCAACGTCAGCAAGCGAACCAGCGCGAGGCAGAGCAGAAGTCGCATGGTGTTTCTTCTGGTCGTAAAGAAAGTCATTCCTACGCAACAGGCTCTGTCCCAGTTGCCCAGGCAACTCGCGGTACGAATGAGAAAAAGCAAGAGAACACTCAATGCGATGGTAAAGCTCCCCAGGCGAACCGCAGCAGCGCACTTTGGCAAGACGATGTGCGCAAGTTCAGTAAGAGTATCGCGAAAGACTGCGATGAGGCTTTCAATAGCTCACTTCTATGTGAAGACTCCTATTTCGACGCCAGCTCGAACGTTCTTCCGGCCTCGAGGGATAGGGCATCCCCCTCTTTCCAACTCATGACCCCTACATCTAATGTTGCGCGCAACAGCACAGATACGTACACCAACGTTCGTCCTTGGCAGAATCGACCACTACCGCCGACGCCACAGAGCGATGACTCGGATCGTGCGGACACAGTGACTTTAGAAGAACTGGATCGCAGAATTGTGTCCGCCCCTATCTATTCTCAGTACAGTACTCAATGGGGAAAACACAGGTTTACTAATGAAGGGCAAGAACATGAGGCCTGCGATGATTCTGACAAAAAGCGTGTGGTGTCCGCTCCGGCCAAGTATGCCAAGGAGCATTCGATGCGAATGGATGATAACATGGGGCTGGAGTACCTATGCAAACAGGATAACACTATCCGCGTTGTTAATTCCCCCTCCGGTCATGTAGGCACGAAAACGAGGGCACCTCGACAGGTTGACTCGCATGAACAAAAAGCTCGAGCCAGATACACTCACCCTGGCCGCCAAGAATCTAACCTCCGCCAGCAATACGTCGATGAAGACGCGCTGAGCTCATTCCCAGCCACGCGTAAGGCACCCAACGACGATGTAGCAAACCTCGCTACTACTCTTCGGATCCCATCATGGTTCAAGCGGGCCAAGGATAAAGAGAACGCATTCGACGCCACGGCGGGATCTAATCCACGTCATGCAGACGAGGGTATCGCGCCCATGTCGTCGGAATCCTCCGGGGATTCAGCTCTTCCACCAGCCAGGAAGAAAAGTTTTAACCTCGCCTTCTGGCGCCACACCAAACCCCAGGAGAATCGTATGTCCCTTATTGGTAAGTTGATTCCACAGGCACTGCTGCAATTCGATTGGTACTGACTTTGGGTGTTACTCTGTACAGAACCCGGTGACGAAAAGGAGCACAACAGCCAGCAAGCGAGTCACGTTTCCAGGCATAAGAGTCGCTCGACTGTAGACAACATTTGGAATGACGAATCTCCGTCTCGCAACATCGAGCCGCAGCAGACCTGGCTTGCTCGACTATTCCGGGTCAAGCCAGTCATGAAGTATCTCTGTTTCTGCACTTCTCGTCGTCGTGCTCGACAGGCTATGGTCACCGTGCTCAAGGATTGGCACCAATATGGCATCCGAGATGTCCAAGTTGATAAGAAGAGAAGCATTGTCTTCGCGCGAGTGGCTTCCGAAAACTGTAAGTCATACACACGTCGCGTTCTCTGATCCTTATAAGAGGTATATAACTGACACGCCATGCACCAGATCTCCAGATGAAGGAGGTTTCGTTCGCTATCGAGATTATGACAGTCATTGAACACGGCCGAAGCAAGCAGCTCAGCATTGCACGTTTCACCCAGGAACGCGGCGCTGCCAGCAGCTTCACCCAGGTTGTTAACACGATGACTACCGTCTTCAGCTCACGCAACATGCTTGTCACCGAGAAGCGAAAGGCGAAGATGATGATTAAGACTCTCAACTCGTAATCTTGTCTACTCGGCGCTTACTTGCTTCCACAGATGGAGCTTTGCTTTCTAACGATTAATACAGTGGTGTGCTGGCTCGACCCGGCATCGAATGTGATGATATTCAGCATGGAACTCGAACACGAGAGTTCTCAGTCAGTACACTTGTTCATAAAGTGTTTCTATGGATCTGCCTTATCAAGGCAATTACAACAAGAATCCCCCCTGCCCTCTACTACTCGTCTATTAACCCTTAACATTTTTTACTGCCGACCTATTGACGGTAACGACCAGAATTTCCTCCATCCTCTACTACTTCGTGTAGTCACATTTACTATTTCCGCCGCCGATTTGTGAGCATCAAGAAGATGCCGATTTGTGAGCATCAAGAAGATGCCGACTTGTGAGCATCAAAAAGATGCGAATGAAAGAAGAAGAGAAACCCCCCGGTGTTTGGTAGGAGATGAGTCCGTTGGGCTGTCCCACCTTGAATGGGAAGCACATTTGAATGTCCCTCGGTGTTTGTCGTCAGTGTTTGTCAGTACGTGTGGAAGGAGTTGCGGAAGTGAACGTGTGGTGGTTGATGAGTGAGTCACGAAGTGATGGAATGTGGCGATGAGAGAACGGTGTATGATGAGTCGCAATTGCTGTGCTATACTGTACTTTGAGTGATGGATTGCCGATTGAGACATGGACATGGATTGAGTCAAACTCCCATTCGAATGGTGGGTACTGTCTACCCTTACCTACCTTCGACACCTGTACTTTCGGTATGAGGAAGCCTCGGGATCGATTCGATCCATGTCTTCGCTTCTGGGATATCATTTTGCTGTCCATAACAATAAGACTTCGTTGTAACTATTGATCGGTTGATCTCGGGTATGAAAACATATGACGCGGCATACTATCCCCGACTTCGGCTCGGCCGAAGCATGTGAAGAAGGGGGTGTTTACGTTTTCCTCGGCCATTGTTGCCGAGCCGAGCTCCAAAAAGCCCGGCTTGCTTCGGATGCGTCTTCCGAGTTTTATCGTAAATGCGACCCGACGTTCACGCTCTTGATAACGTTGATAGCTGCCTATTCCGTATTTTGCTTAATAAAAAGACTTGGCAAGTTCGTTATCGCCTTCATACAGGCTATTAGAGGTAATAGTAACTCCAATAGTTAACGCTGACACAACCCGGAACCCGCCGTCGTCATCCACACAGGCGATATCGGTGCGGCTCGCCCGCTCGTCCGAGCCGGTGTGTGCGTAAAGTAAACGCCCGACCGGAGCCGGATCCGACGTCACGTAATACTTTGCCTTTCCCTTATCGCGGCCAGACGTGCAGTGTGGCCACCACCGCCAAGATACATGATCGGCGATGCATGCGGTGGCCGTGATGGTTGTCTGGTCGACATTACTCACACATTACGTTATTCGCATCATCTCGTTTGACTCTCCATGAATACGTACAATTGAACTCGGACCTATGGGAACCACGACCGTCCATACAACAAAGCAAACATATTTACACATACTTCTTTCGACCTTGGGTATGTAATCCCAAGCCAACTAATCAAAGGAAAGCTTGGTTGTCTCGGATAGGTCTTCCGAGCAAGCAACCCACCATCCATGGGGTTCCGCGCCTATCATCATCATGATACCTGACATCATTGAACCAGAGAACAATCCCCTAATAACAGTATAGTAAACCCCATCATACAAAAGTACCCCCATTGTCCCGACTTTCGAGCCGAGGTTAACGCTGGTGTGAGAATACATCATAAGGGTTCGGTGTCCGTCCCTCTCGACGTCACTAAGACATTGATTCACTTCTTCACTTCATAACAAACGAATTTCTCACACACACGTACCTCTTCACATATTCACATACCAAAAGTAATCATGGCCACCACAGAAGCCATCCTACAAGGCGTCACCGTCTCCGGGACCGTGCGGCCCGAACACAAGAAGATCCTCACGCCGCAGGCTCTCGCGTTCCTAGCCCTCCTGCACCGCTCCTTCGACAGCACGCGCAAGAAGCTGCTTGAGAAACGCGTGCAGCGACAGGCGGAGATCGATCGGGGCAATTTACCGGATTTCTTGCCTGAGACCCGGCATATCCGTGAGGACCCGGCGTGGAAGGGCGCGCCGCCCGCGCCCGGACTGATTGATCGCCGGGTGGAGATCACGGGGCCGACGGATCGGAAGATGGTGGTTAATGCGTTGAATTCGGATGTTTGGACTTATATGGCTGATTTTGAGGGTATGTATCATTCCATTCCGTCACTTGTTGGGGTGATGTTGGAGAGCAGATGTTTCGTGTCTCGTCCGGTTGATCTCACCAAGTCGGCTCAAAAATGAAGAGAAATGAAAACAAGACAAGACAAGAAAGCTAACACTCCCCCTAGATTCCAGCGCCCCAACATGGGACAACATGATCAACGGCCAAGTCAACCTCTACGACGCTGTCCGGCGCGAAGTCGACTTCAAGCAAGGCCCTAAAGAATACAAGCTGCGCACCGACCGCAAGCTCCCCACGCTCATCGTGCGGCCGCGTGGCTGGCACCTCGTCGAGGGCCACGTGACTGTCGACGGCGAGCCCGTCTCGGGCTCTCTCTTCGACTTCGGCCTATACTTCTTCCACAACGCCTTCGAGTACCAGCGTCGCGGGTACGGGCCGTACTTCTACCTGCCGAAGATGGAGTCGCATCTCGAGGCGCGTCTCTGGAACGACGTGTTCAATCTCGCGCAGGATTACATCGGTATGCCGCGGGGCACGATCCGGGGTACCGTGCTGATCGAGACGATACTTGCGGCCTTCGAGATGGAGGAGATTATTTATGAACTGCGCGATCATAGTTCTGGATTGAACTGTGGCCGCTGGGATTACATCTTCAGCACGATCAAGAAGTTCCGGCTGAACCCGAACTTCATCCTTCCTGATCGTAGCTGTGTCACCATGACTGTTCCGTTCATGGATGCGTATGTCAAACTTCTTATCCAGACTTGTCATAAGCGTGGCGTGCATGCTATGGGTGGCATGGCGGCTCAGATCCCGATTAAGGATGACAAGGAGGCGAATGATAAGGCCATGGAGGGTGTGCGTGCGGATAAGCTGCGCGAAGTCCGCGCTGGTCATGACGGGTACGTAATATCATCGTCCAAGCCACCATTCCCCTTTGGCACCGAGGCGGTGCTGCTCAATACAAAGACGATGCTAATATCTGAAAATAAACGCAGAACATGGGTAGCTCATCCCGCGCTCGCTAAGATCGCGAGCGACATCTTCAACGAGCACATGCCGACGCCCAACCAACTCTTCGTGAGACGCGAGGATGTCAAGGTTGGCGCGCACGACCTGCTGAACATGAGCGTGCCCGGCAAGATTACCGAGGAGGGCATCCGGAAGAACCTGGCCATCGGTCTCGGATACATGGAAGCTTGGATCCGGGGTGTGGGCTGTGTACCCATCAATTATCTGATGTAAGTCTGCATCTCGCTAAGCCCCCCTTCCCCTTTTCTTCGTATATTGGGGTCATTTCAAAGCAACTGGTCACTTTTTACCAACCATCACAAACAGGGAAGACGCCGCGACCGCCGAAGTATCCCGCTCCCAATTGTGGCAGTGGGTGCGCCACGGCGTGACGACGGCAGAGGGTAAGCACGTCGACAAGGCGTACGCCCTTCAGCTCCTAAAGGAGCAGACGGACCAGCTTGCGTCCAAGGCGCCGCAGGGGAACAAGTTCGCCCTTGCTAGTCGCTATTTCGCGACCCAGGTCACCGGGGAGGACTACGCCGATTTCTTGACTACGTTGCTGTATAATGAGATCACGGCGGTGGGGAGTGCTGCAGCTGCTAGTAAGTTGTGAGCTCGAGGGGGGAGACATGCTGATGAATGTGGTTAGGTGATGGAGAATATGTGAGGGCTTGATTGATTCCCGGAGCGATAATCGAAAGGGGTAAGGGGCGTTTGATACTTGAAAAGGAGTTTTTTAATGGGGATTTAGGTATGAGATGTACCGGTATGAGAACATCAAATCTGCAATGAATGTTTCACATGGACGAGATAGGCATGAGTCAGGGAAGTCGAGATAATACCTGAAGTGACACCTAGTCCATCAGTAGTAAGTGCCCTCAGCAGCATAAGGATCCTTTGACATGTGAACTCCACGCCCTTTCCCAACCGTAAAGCAGCGTATTCGGAACTGAGAACGGGGTCAGAAGCTTACACTCATGGTGGTTTTCCGGCAGTAGGATCCTTCAGTTCCGACAAAACAATGGACCATGCGTTCCACATTGGGTCTTCTGCAGTAGCCACGCCGCAGTTCCGTCAGATGCGCCAAGACGAGGGAGAGTTCTCACGTATTATCCCGTATAAAGCCCGTGAGAGAAAAAAAAAAGCCCACTCGCGATCGAAGTGGAGCTTTCGGGATCCCGTCGTTCCGGGGACTCTACCACATTCGCCATGGTTTGGTAGCAGAATGGCTAAGCCCTAAGCCTGAAGCTGGCCTGGTGCTTGACCCGTTTCTGAGCCCAATGTGCAGTACTTCTATGTCGATCAGCCTATATATAGAACGACGAACAGGGAGACGATGGCATTGGATATGTAGGTGGGAAGTGTACCGCGTCTTGGCATGTGAAATTTTCATGATTAGTATAAATATAGCTATCCGGGCGGATCATGGCGGCTTTGAGGATGTGTGGCTGCATCTCGGTCCGGACTTCGCGTATCTGGTGATTCTTCGTATATTGTAGGCTATGTTAATTGGTGCCGATGCGACTCTGGAATATGCAGTGAGTTGGAAAACGTGAGGTTTTCTGCCAGATTCGTGAACGATGTGTTCATGGTGTAGGTAACTTCTCCGAGACCTTCTGCTTTCATATGTACAGAATATACATGTCTGATTCACCACGTGGTAGGGTCCACATGATGCGGAGCTCGCGAACTTCTGTCTGCCACTGACACACCGAAGATGATATTTTCGGTCGTGGCCCTAAGATCATAGTAGGTCGTTCTGAGTTGTAAGCTATGAGATCTCAGGGGGCCCTCAGGGGGGTTGAGTCGATTAGTTGAACCAAGACAGGCCAACGAGCAGGCGGATATTTTGAATCATGCTAAAACACAGGACAATACTGTTCATTGTCTTCGACTGACATTAGCATCATATGGCCGACTGTTTCAACTTGTTTCTGGATTAGATCGTGGAATGGTTTAGATACGTAGAGGCAAGTCCCTTCTTGCCTCTGTTATGACTGGATCCGACATGATTGATGTAATTTCAATACTCAGAGTAAGGTAGGTAGGTATATATTTTAAGTAGGTAAATCGAGAAATTCTCTGGATGAAAGAGGCGGAGTTCCTCCATATCTCCACTAGAACTCATGAGAGGCGGCCAATGTTTTCGTCCTTTGAGGAAACTTGAAAAGACCGTGTGCATTAGTCTTCGGTGATCTCGAGACATCGGTAGACAATCTGAAAATCCATGCTAGAAGGTCCGGAACTCGAAACCCCTTTCCGCACTGCTGTACTGTAAAACATATGTATCTTTGTGGACTAGGTAACAACATGTCAGCGCGTCAGCTAGCAGGCAATGACGAATATTACCTCAGTGATACCGATTGAAAGGGATATCAGGAACATAGTCACGATTTTAAGGGTCATACGAGATAGTGCCCGCGACTAGATACTGTGTAGACTATGTTTGGGGCCTAGAGCCGAAGGCCAAATACACCTCGACAGTTGGCCGAGTACAGGAATGGCGGCAAGATTTAGGTATGTTTTGGAGCGTAGCGAGCACCTGGTCACCCAAGGGGAATCGCCCGCCGCTCGGTTCTGAGATGCATCGCCTGAAGGAAAAGAGCTGTGTTGGGGCTCGTGCAACTGGATCCAGGGTCATTTCTGTTGCTCGGTTCGGAGACGCATTGCCGAAAGAATTGGACCTAAGGACAAAAGTCCGCCTGCTCTCTGGTCTTCGGTCCGGAGAGCCCTGCTTGTGCATACACCTCTAGACTAAGACTTGACTGAGTTTCAACGCTGGCAGACAATTGATGATACTGTTCGTATATATAGCAGACCTGTCGGTCCGAAAGGCTGTGCTGGTGGGCCTGGTCTAGCAGGGAGAACCATACGGAACACCGAGGTGAAGGGTCCGAGCATTCTCGGCGACAATGGTTATACACTGTCATGATTTATACTACTGCTTCTGGCCATGGTCTGAGAGACTGGCAGAAAAAGTATATACCGCAATTGCAGAGATCTCAGAAGGTCTCTTCTGTTCAATGAAGAGCGTTGGCTGGTGACGGTGACGGTGTTGAGATGGTGTAAGTCCGCAGCCAGCTTGAGGGATCGGGTAGAACTTTACCTGTTACATATTGCACCTAATTCTAGCGTAGGTTAGTGTCGAGGGCTAGGGCGGCCCTAACCCTCTTTCTCCTTAGTCATCCGGGTTATCAATAGACCGATTGGTCTAATATTCTGGCTGGCCGTCTCCTAATACTAACGCGTGCCTAATACCGGTAGCACGACACGCATGACGTCTCGAGGAAGCGATTGAGAAGCTCTCCCGGACAAACAACCTCTACAGATATCTAACTTCGGCAGATGGTTCCAAACACTTGGCAAGCAAGCCGCATGGAACAGACAGAGGAACACATCGAAGATCCGGCACGCCTTAGGATGGATGACTCTTCATGCGAGGCATGCGAGGGAATCACCTGGTACTTCATCGGTATCGACTCCGATTCCATGAAGCCGCGGGCCTGAATAAATACCTAGCGCCGAGGGAGTCGCAATCCTTCGCGCAAAACCAAAGACCGAGACTAATAGGTAGGTATTCCCCAGGTATGACTGCCTACCTACCTAGATGCCTTGTCCCTGACTCCCCGAGTCCCTGCCAGTTCCAGGGGTCTTGGGACTTGCTCTTGGGTCATGGTCTTGGTCTCGGGTCTTTAGCGCAAACAGACATCAAGCTGGCCTCTCGGAATAGGTAGGTGCCTACGGAATATCTCTTCGCAGGATTTTCAGATTGATGGGTAAGCTTACAGTACCTTTGTTGCATCCTACAAGTTACAATCGTGATCAGTTTTGCTTCGGCGCGATGCCACCTCCCTTCGACACAAATGCGGCCTGTACAGCAGCAGCAGATGGATGGTAGCATCAGGGGTGGTCATTTGAACGACGTTGATGAGTTGTCTGCTGATGGAACCTTCCACCACGCAGAAACCACGGAATAGACGTGCGAGTCCGGCCTTTTGATGTTTGCCTGTTCATTTGTTTGCTTTGAGCGCTCGGCTTCCTGCCATAGCCGTGCCGGGCCGCAGGTTAGACGGCCCTAGCGGGCTCGCATACATACGAAAAGAAATAGGCCCCCCTGGCAGCAACACTTGTTCCTTTGAAGAGAAGCACAAAAGGTCTGTCGACGGCGGTTTGCGATGGCTAACCGGCTATCGGAATGTTTAGGCCATGTCACTGCCATGTTTTACTGACGGTCTAGGTTATACACTCATATACGCTCATGCGCCCGTCTATACGGAATACAGCTGTCAGCAAGGCCTGCTCTTCCTTGGTGACCAACTGCGACGTTGTACCAACATCCCAAACGTCTAATATAGACATCTGTCTCACCTTCAGGGCGAGAGCCACGAAGGGTATGGCAAACGCTCATCGATCATGCAGTCTATACTGCCACTTAGCGAGCCCGGGTCTACGGTCTCCCTGAGCCGTTGAGGCCGGAGTCGACCCACTAGCGACCGAAGTTTTCGGCGGCTGCAGACTTAAGCGGACGCTATTGGTCTGTTCGATCGGTCACCGATATTTGGGGGCTGTGATAAAGCGGTTAAGAATCTGCGAAGACTTACCCATCCGGGCCATTCCCACGTATTCAGGGTTACCTTCGGGTTTAGCTTGATAATCAGTTTGATTAATCCGTATGTGCGCATCAATATATGCAACGGTGTGCTTCTATCGGCATATTCCGGTGCAACGGACATGCGTCACGGCCGTCGAGAAGCTCCTCGTTGAGTCCCGCTGAAGTTACGGTGAATACCTAGCCAGCTAGCACCGCGACATACGCTGCCTAGAAGGAAGTATTGGATTAGAATTGTCAACCTCAACCTCAATCTCTGTCTTTGTCTCTTTCTTTGTCTCTATGAGGCTGATACTTACAAGCTTAGGTTTCCATTAACTGGGAAACTCGCCTGCTGCTGCTGTCGTCGGATCTCGCTTCTGTTTCGTGCTTTCATGACACGACATTGGACGGGATCTCGTGGCAACCCCTGCAGCGAGCCTTTTGCTATCAGCGGATGCCCGTTTGATGAAGCAATCGTCAAGGATCGGCCCGTCCATGTCGTATCTATTCATATACCTATATATCTGATCGGCATGTCACCTACGGTACGGCGGTGAACAACTGTACGCCCATGAGTCCTGTCGAGTTGTTGCATCGCACAACAGGACAAGTGCAGCGCGTCAACATACCTAACATAATGAGGCAGGACGATCGGGAGATCTGAGATAATCGTATGCCTAGTCCTTGGGATGAAATGCGGCCCTATCATGCTAGGTACCTACATTCCTGGTCCTCGTGCTAGGTGCTCCGTACTAGCACGAGAGGGCGGAGTTCGATCCTCTAAGATTCAATCTCCCACGTGGCATCGGCGACTAAGAATAACGGACTCTAAGAATAACATTGGGACGAATCCTTTTCATGAATTACACGAGTCAATACGATACATCGCAAATGAGCCGAGATGCCAGAAATGGGGTGCATATGCATGTGTCTAACTGCGGGCGTCTTAGGATGGTTTTGGGCTATAGCTCGGCCTACGTTATAGTATGGAGCCGGCGCGAGGCACTAAGAAGGCCGGGGATATGTCTAGTCCGTACATGTGAACTACTTATCTCCTTTCCTTTGGGGTTTGCCCGTGCTACTGGGTAGGCAGGTGGTTGTTAACTGCTACTAACGTGGTAGGGCCGGATTCTCCCACACACATCATCATACCTACTACATCGAGTTCAGCTACAGAGCTGACGATCGTCATGCGCGGCCCGTTTCGAGGGAACGGATAACAACGCTTCTGCGCCCCTTCATAGTCCTGAGGAGGTCATCTGACCACTTGGTTTGCGACTGAGTGGCGCATCATCGTAGGGGTGGTATTGGGCGGGTCGTTTGGATTAGAGGCTGGAGCTAAGAGAGTACGTACGAAGTAAATGGGTAAGTATGATGTTCTGGAGCATCTGAGAAGCGGGCGAGACTCCCGCGACGAGGGTAGCAACGACATCATGGTAAGAAAAGAAGACTTCGTTCGGCTTTTGGTCGGGAGTTACACGGGCTCTCGAACAAGAGCCACGTAATTTGCTTATGACAGTATTCGCCGACTTTATATCAGCCACTCTGATGATGTTGGCCCCTGGAACGGGAGCCATATCGAACTTTTGACAAATCGAGTTCCAGCGACGCTTGGCCCAGAAGCCTGTCGACGATGTGCCTTGAGCACAGGACAGGCACGCAAGGCACACAGTCGTCGCCCATGGCGACTTGATACCCACTAAGCACGCGCACTAACACGCTAGGCAGGCAGGGTATCAGACAGGGTAGGCAGGGTAGGCAGGGCAATAAGAACTAATGCTGTAAGTAAACGTTGACATGCGGCCATGCGGCAATCCTCAATTCATTGCGACCCCGGCAGCAGCCAGCAATCCTTACAACTTACGAGCAATTACTATTATGTACGAGCGGTACTATTACGATACACATGTACCTAACCCGGACGATGACCGTGTAGCTGTTACAGTGTACGCACAAGTACACAGACGCTTGGGACAAAAGGATTCTATGGGTCGCGCCGACCATTACGTCCTTCCATGGGCCACAGACACATGCTACTACCTACTACGACTAGGCAGGCCATACTACATTACACTACGGGTAGTACGCGGTGGTATGGGTTGTCTCAGACTCCCATAAACCCTGCTGGAATCTCGTGGGCAGCATGGGATGGCATGGCATCTTGCAGCTGAAGCCTGAAGTTGATTGACCTTCTGTTGGTAAGCCCATTATCCTTGGCAAATCCTACCCTGGGAAACGAAGGTGTGGCTGTATCAAACGTCTTTTTTCCAGTCTCTTGTCCCTCTCCCTGCCTGTGTTATTTTTCTTACTATGTAGGTACCTAGACTAAACAAAAACCCACAATGCACGGTTCTTTCGAGGGCTGTGCCTAGTATCAGAGACAGGTACCGGTAGAGAGGGGAGCTCCATCCATGGGGGTGGGTGGGTGATCGAAGCCAGAAGTAATAATAACACTGGGTGCGGTTAATAGAAAAGACGCTTCGTTTCATGAACAGGTAGAACAGCAAAAAAGGACGGTTATATATGGTCCCGTGGTTAACACTGTAGACGCTTATATCTACCTAGTTTGCGTCCTCCGGGGAGGGAACCACCAGCTCCAGCTTCAGCTCCATCGTCATCTTCAACGTCCCAGCGCCTTTCCTTATATTACTAGCACGTCAGACCGGGAGGAGCAACAAACGTTTGAGAGCAAACCGTTCGAGATCACTTGATATTTTCCTTGACTCCCGCAAACCGGTGGTTTGGATCTATATATATATCGCCTTCGTTGTCTTCGCTCAGCCCTCGACCTCGTCGCTGTTACCCGTTGGTCCTCAACGACTAATACCCGAGACAACTTGGAAACATCCAAAACTTTCTGTCTAACTCTCTTCAACACCTACTCGACGAGGTCTTCAACGTCTTGCAGAAACAAAACATAAAAGGACACACAAAGATGCCCTCGAACGCCATGTCAATCGACAATCTGTGCAACGGTGACGGCCAGAAACACGTAGACTGGGCCGCGCCAGAAGCATGGGACGCACACCAAGAGACGATCCGGCGACTCTACCTGGAAGAAAAGAGGCCGCTCAAGGACGTCGTCGTGATAATGGAGAACCAATATGGGTTCCGCGCTACGTATGTTTCCTTTCTCAGTTCTTCCCTTACTATCACCGCTTGCCTTTCTCCCCTTGAAACCCCTCACATCTTCGATATATGAGGGGGAAGGGGGCAGAACGAAATCTGAACAATCTCTCTTCTCTAGCAATGGAACTCAAATAAGTCGGTTGACCAAGATCTTTTCGTCTATTCTAGGGCCAAGATGTACAAAACCAGACTGGCCAAGTGGAAGATGTTGAAGAACCGACCACGCAATACCGGCCACTGACGAAAATGAAAACAAAAAAATAACAAAAAACATTTTAAAAAAGATTTTTCACAATTAGGGATTTTTGGGAGTTTCAGAGATATGGAACAGGATCAAGGAGGTTTTGGATATCAACCGTGGGACAAGACGTTTCGACTACACGCTGGGAAAGAAAGAAAGAAGAACTACAACCACAACTCCCCGCCCGCTATTACCAACAAGTTTCAAGGGGGGAAGCAAGAGAGATTGTCTATGAGAAAGAAAGAGGCAGCAAATTCATTTACTCTACGTCTCCGGTTCTGGTTCTGACTTCGACATTGGTTTTCGTTTCTTTTCTCTCCCAGTGGTATCGCCGTCAAGATGCCGCTTCAACCGAGAAACGAACCACAGACGTTTTCAAAACATCACGAAATCAAAGGGGAGAGAAAGGGGAACAGCAAGCCAAGCCAACAGTGTAACCAAGTCACCGAGTGTTTCGAACACACACACATCACACACCTGGATCCATCATGGCCCCCTTCTCAACTTACATCATCCGCTCGCTCGCAAACGCAAATCATACAATTCAGCCCCCGGCTCCGCTTTCATCTTTACACTTACACACATCACTTGCTTGCTTGATTGCTTGCTTGCGGGGTGGCTTGGATACTTGGTTCGCTGCTGCACTGCGCAGTCCTTGATACTAATTACAATAACTTATTAGCCTAGCCCGTTGGTTATAAAATGTATGTACAATGTACGTGCGTGCGCCGCCTCTCGCCCCAAAGATGCGGGTCATGGGTCTCCCTCTTTCTTGGCCAGACTGGCTCTGTGCACGCACCCAAGCCTCGAACCTCGTCTATCCCTGCCGTTAATTGTCAGCGATACCTAGCCCCAGGGGAAAGAACAGAAAGAGACCAGGGGAGGATACGGCCGGGGAGCGACTTTGGTTCAGCTCCCGCCCCCGTTTGCGGATGCTGGTTGGTTACCAAGAAAATCACGAACGAAAGAAGACCGGCTAAAAACGTTTTTCTCTTTCTCGTGCCACTCAGCTGCGATAAGATACCTTGTCTTCTCTTTCGCTACGGATTTACATTGTGTGTTGTGTGTGTCTCATAAACAAACAGTCGGTTACCGGTAGATTTGGGGCTGGGAAACGGGGGGCGTGTGAGTGGTGGAACACAGACTCCTTCTACAATCTTCTTCTTCTCCTTCTTCTTATGCAGTGGGCCTGGACGTTGCGTTTGGGGTGAACAGGTGTGTGTTATGTACCTATGAATGGATTGTCACTCTGGCAAATAGCGGCCGTAGCCGGTGGCCCTATGTACTCGTATGTGTATCGTGTGGTTTGGGCGTACAGGGGTCACTTATACATAGCACGGGATGTATTATATGTAGCAGGCGACAGCGAGAGTGAGAGTGCGGGAGTGCGGAATAGATACCATTCATCATGTCGTGGACGTCTAAAATAAGCGAATATCGTACCATGCAGGTAAACATTGGCTGCGTCATGGAGGAGAGGTTCTTGCATTGGCGATCCCCCGCGCGTGGACCATACTTGGTGGTTGTTTGTTGTGTCAACTGGTGTACTCGTACGTACAAGTTATTACCATACAGATATTCAGCTGAGGGGGGAGATCCCCCGATCACACGGTGATGATCAACCCATCTGACGACAACGGTTGCGACACGCATGTGAATGCTACCGTCGAGCGGCACGGGTAGACCAGCTGTGGTAGAACTCAACGTGAAACAGTGAGACGCAGCAATCTACATGACGAGGGCACACACACAGTCGTCTCTTCGCGAAGCTGACTACATGATGTTTCCATGCAAGTCAGGTACTTACCCCGAATCTGCGCATCTGCGAAGGAGGAGGAGAAAGAGGAGGCGAGGACTTACACCAATCCTTGACTTACACCACCTACTGCCGACTTACACACACACAACCACACAACCGCACTATGGAAGTACCTAACCTAAGGAACATGCCTAGTTCATGCGCGTCTTTTTTCTCCTTCGTTGAGTTGGAACTTGGAACAACTCAACTCATGACTTTCAAGCAAACTACTGCGCAACTAACGACGAATACTTCCTAGCTTAGGAATAAGCTGCAGCGCCGCCCACGTGCAGCGCAGCACTGCTGTTGGCTCTTGCGACTGGAAAACGTGGGAGCGTTGTATTTCAGGATGCGACTCTGCCGACGCATCACTAGGTCTGTTTGTTTGTTTGTTGTACCTGGCTCGTACATTCACTCTTCATTCACAACTTCATAACTCTTCTCAACCATGATCAACTCATCACAACAATCCAGAACGCCTCTAATCTTGGCTAACTACCAATTCCCTAACCCAAGAAGACTAATTACCCAAATCCCCGTCCGTACCTAAACGCAGGTAAATTACACAGTCCCAAAACATAACAAGCACCGACCCAACAACCCCAGTATCGGGTACCCTCCCGGTACCAAACAAACGCCCCTTGCAAATCCCCCCCTTCCCCTCCCTTCCCCTCGCGAAGGGCCAAGATTCCCAAAAGCCAAGTCGTTTCTATTTTTATAATCCCTGGGGTTCCTCCATACAGCACTTCACTAAAGAAGGTAGGTAGGCTGGTGGAATTGGCAAAAAATACGCCCGGTAGATCAACGACGCGACCTAATGTACAACTACATATGTGCGTCTCTCTCTCTACCTGCGTAACCCATGTCCACGGGTTCATGCATGGACAATTTAGTCAATTGTTCTCTTCGTCACAATTGTTCTACGGGACAGTGTAACTAAGGCTGTCTTAACAACTACCTACTCTACATACATAAGTTCATTCCTTCAGCACAGCAACGACTTGAAACGAACAATGGAAAAAGGGAATAGCCACAATCCCGTCCATCGGGAAGCCTAGTGTGTATTCCGTAATATATTTCGAACAGCCCATGTCCATAATGTCCCTAGTCACTACGAGTACGACCTTACCTTAACAACTAACTGGAAGAGTTATGAAGGGCTGTGACATAATCGCGGACCAGGGGAAGGGATCAAACCCTCACCGGGGAATTGGGAAAGAGGCACGGGGAAATCTTCCGTGCGCAACCTAGACCCCAGCAGCAGTAAGTAAGTAATATCATATGTACTTCTAGACGTCAGGTTGAATAGCGAAGTACGTAATGGTAGGTACACGAGGTCGGTCTTGGGTTACCTAGTTGTTGTTGCTTCATTACACCGGGTTAAGAAGAGATTCGTTCTTAACTCACAATGGTATAAGTCTTGGTTATAACGCAATCATCCAACTAAGCCCTCTGCATCTTGCGCTATCCCATATCGAACAGCTACTAAGTAACCAGAACTTGGAGGATTGGTTCAGGATCGCGAGTCACAGTTCCGTACATACAAAAAACGCCTTGGCAAGCGAACGCCCCAGACCCTCCTGTTCAATTTACAAACCGGCAAAAATCAATTAAGTAACATCTTCGATGCGGGGACACACAACCCCAGTTACAGAACGGGGTACTACGAGTTGTGTGGTCCCCGTCGCAAACCATGGGAAGCCTCCGTCTGGATATGGGAGCGTACATGCATACAGACAGCCAGACAGACATAACGTAACAACTTCAAATTGCTTCTGATGTTACCGTGTGTTTCTAAAAGGAGAGTTCCGTTGAGAAATTAATACCGTTGTTATAGGTAGTAAAGGTGTAGTAACGGAATATCTTCAATTCCGCCGTGCCGCTCGCCAGTCACAGCGTTATCGCAGTTACATTCTCACGTGCAACGCTTAATTCCCATTTTATAGGTGAAAACAAGGATTATCTTCAGCCCAGAACTAGCCAGACGTGTAATTTACCCTCTCTCTCTCTCCAAGCCAGTGGAAGCGAGTGTGTTTTCTCCAATTCCAGCTTATGCAGGCTGGAGAAGAAGACATGCAGTAATGCGTTTATGCGGCAATCAAGTTTAGTCCGTTAAGTCCGAAATACTGCCATCCATGTTTCGTTTCCCACGGGATACCAAGGACGAGAAGAAGAAGTACACTGCACATACGGAAGTTACATAGGATCATGGCAGACGAAGAGGATCAGAAAAACCGTGCATTAGTACGATTCCTAGAAGAATCCACGCTAAAGTGAGCATGAAAGACAGTCGAAGACCGTCGGACGAACGGGTTATCGATGGATTCTGCGGGGATTTCTTCGAGTCTGACAGCCGGTTTACGACTCGGAATATTATACGTGCTATTATGCCTGCCCATCTGACCTCACTACGTAACTCCATCCGGATTTCTTTTTCCCAGTTTCTTTTTCCAACGCCTTCGATTTGTAATGTAATAATAGAATGCCTTCCCCCTCCCGCGGCCGCCCGTTTCATGAACCTGCCTCTTTTGTACATATGCACATACATATTGCATGGAGATGGTGGGTGGTCGGGTGGATGTATGTAAGCTGCATACAGAACACACTTTATCACACGTTCCAGCAGGCTTCTAGAAGGGAGGGGAACTGGCTGGATGTGAAACACAGCGCTGCTGTTGGAGAGTGATATCGTATATTTGCGACGCCGCACGTGCGGATATTTATCCCCCGTCGAAATGGAGACTCACGTGCCTGGGCATACAACTGCTGATATGCATACGAAGTCGTAATGCGGGACTTAGAAGTTCTGATTATTGGTGCCATTCGGGATGGGGTAGGTAGTTGTCATCGGGGAATAATACTCGTCGGTAAGCTGTATATCGTACCTAGGTCAGATCCATCAACACCAAGCGAGTTGTAGAAGGTCAACAGGGAAGGTCACCGGCAACTTTGTGCAAGGACCTCGCTTCGTGACAAACGCGGTGTTCTCCGCCCGCCAATACTCACCACACCCACCCAATTCCGCTGCCAAACCGCCAATATATCTCATGTGGCTCGTTTCAGCCTCTTTTCCTCACGAACAAAAAGTGCCAACAGCTCAGGTAAGTCAGTCAGCCTTATGGAATATCTCTTGCCCTGCGCGGGTACGTGCATGATTTGTAAATGCATGTCAGATAAGATTGAGGGATGTCGTCGTGCCGTTTGCTGCTTCGCCCAGCAAGCCAAGGCCATTACACCGCGCTATCTCTGCTATGCGGCCTCCTTCGCCTAGAGAGTCGACGCTCCGTTTGAGATAGGCAGCATATGAAGTCATTATGCTTCCTGTGTTAATTAATCTGCGGGCATAGCTAAACGAGTGAGAAGCTTGAATCGTCATGAAAGGACCGTGACGAGCGCCGAGACTGGGGCGTACGTTTCGTTTGTCTTGGTTTCTCGCCAAATCTTACTTCATAAGATAATGTGATGCCAATGCCTCAGTGCGCTTACAGAAAACTGGAATCACGCAAAAGCTGGAAGGGCATTGACGTGGCGGAAGATTAAAGGGGAGCTGTGATGATAACGATGTTTGTTTGGGAATGAGGAAGAGAAGAAGTGAGAAAGTGAGAAAACGGGAATGAGACGGGTGTTAGCTGACGTGAAATGAGGCGGTTTAGTGCAACCTGAAACTGAAACGGGGCGGGTGCTGCTGAACATTTGCAGCAGTCGCGGGTCGCGGCCCCGCACTATGCAGATAACACTGACCTATGTATGTACATAATAGGTGACTTGCATGTATGGAGTCATCGCGTATAAGTCGGGATTTATCATAGAACCGGTCAGAAAGGACATAATAAGAAGACTCTTTATGAATTGTAAGTCGTAAGAGTAATTGTGTACAATATATAATATTTAATAGCGCGGAATGGAATGTAGGTGTTCTTATCTACGCAGACAGCAAGGGTTGAATGCGCCGCATGCTCCACCGACCTGCTCAGGCGAGCACCGATTCCGTCAAGTCGCAACGCCCCGCTGTAACTCTTCAGAACGCGGGGCGAAGCTATAACGTACCGAAGAGTTGGAATCTCTGGCAACATGGCACCGGCGCGACGACAAAGGTTCAATGCAAGATAATCCGCATAATCAAATACTTCCGTTCTTTAGATGAGTACTCCTTACTTACATGTAATGTGACGTTATCAGTAAAGTACACTACAGCTGGAGCAAGGTCAGGTCAGCCAAGGTCAGCTACAGCTCCCGAATTTGTAAACATTCTGGGAATTATCAGGGTGAGATGGATGGATGGAAGTCCACTACGAGTACATACTTACTTCCCGGCTCAGCATGCCCGTTTACAAATTCTGCCGAGTATTGGCATCAACTAAGAGTTACACCACCGCTTGTCAGTTTCAACGAATATCAAAACTCGGTACTCGCCTGTCTTGAGTCACACTAGCACTTCAGCACTTCCCTTCATTCCGTACGTCTCATCACCAAATTCCGCACAATTCATGACAATTCCGACCTAAACATAGGAATCAGGTCAGCCATATTGTCCTTACTAGTACTCTACAGCTCCGTATACGCTGCGTATATTCCCTCTATCCGGTAGTAAGCAGCCATATGATCCCTTCCATCATGAAACTCCTAGGTAGACGGGAACTAGGTCCTCTGATAAGATGCCGCACTGCCGGTACTCCTACACCTACTACCGCCCTCGCAAGTGAAGTAAGTACCTTGCATCGAAACCCCGAGACATCTTCGTCCGTACGACCTGAATCCTTTCATCTTTTGTCAATCGAGTTCCACTGAGTTGACAGGACCTGGGTATAACACGCTCACTCAGCACTTCACAATGGGTCGATAGGTAGATGATATGAGCTGGGTCAACTAAGACAGCCAAGCCAAGCTCAGGTCCGTCCGTTTGTCATTGTTTCTTTTCCGCCTGGGCATCTTACTTTACCTATCTTATTCCGTACTTTTCGTTTGACGACCGACCTGACCTCGGTGGGTGATAACGCCACATTCACCGCTTCGCGCCGTCGCAAACCGCGATTGCGCACGCGGACAGTGTTTGACTTACCCATCATACTTACTCCGTAATTACATGTGCCCATTGTGATCATGTAGACAGGCTCCGTTTGTCATGACTGATGTTGGTGTACCCGGACATACGCGACGGTGTAGAACGCACAATCGTGCCACATACAAACGACACGGGACGAACAAACGAACGAAAGACAATAGCAATGACCGCGGCGCGGTGCGGCGCGGTCGTCGGCAGGACAAACGGATTCATGACAAACAGACGGGAGTGAGGGCAAACAACCCATGGTCATCCTACCTACCTAGTCATCGTAGTTCAATCCTGCTTGCGTTTGATCATTGTCTAGCCATCCAATTGAGATCAACTCAACGAAATCCCACAAGTATCGCCATGTCCCTCCACAGTACGCCGAATCGCGATGATCACCACGGTACCTACACCATACAATATCCTAAAATAGCATCACACACACACAGCAACACATGGATGGGATGCAACCGTGCATGAATGATGGCATGGCTAGTGACATACGGCACGCACCGCGCACGCACGCACATTATGTACATACGTAGGTACATACATACATAATAGATCGACGCGGGGGCGTGGTATTAAGGAACGTGTTTGCACTGTATGGGGGAGGGGAGGTATTCCGTACCATGCTGTCGAATCGAATCAAGCACCTCCTTGATTAGGAATGAAGTGCTGTTACGACTTGATGGGATGACGTACACGATTTATAGGCAAATTTCGTGGAAGGTTTTGGAAAATTTATAATGAAAAGTTACTTCACGTCTCGAACTTAACATCTAAGTTTTTGATGAACATTTTATTGTTTGTTTTAGGTATGTTACATGGAGTCGGATTTCAGAATAGCATACACGACGTCGAGAGTCTTCTTCTCTCTCATAGTTTCATGACCCATTTCATGACAAAACGTGAGCGAGAGAGATGCAATTTCTCGTAATGATAGCCGCTAAAATCTGGCAGAGCAAGTGATATGATAGCTAATCGCAGCAGCAAATGATGAGAGTATTAATAGGAGCCGAGTGACCCTTATATCGTGGTCTTCGTGGTTGGAGTTGGGTATCTCAACCTATATACAGATAAGCGTTCTTTCTTTTTTTACAACAGTTCTTTCTTCTTTTTCGTCTTTAGGTCCTCATGCTTCGGTCAAGTGATGCGCTGACGGTCTTTGGTGTCAGTGCATCTTCCGGGGGTGTCGATTGGATCGATCAGCAATAGGAGAGGCACTCTTCGTGAGAGTACCATCAAGTCGTGGGTAGTGGTGATGGCCTAGTCGATACGAATAACGACTCGGTATCCGAGCGCGCCGGCCTCGCGAATAGCGCATGCCAGACAACCTCGCTTGCGGCGACTGATAATCGCATTCCAGCCCTTGTTGGCGCAGAATGCACGTGCAAGCATCTCCAGGTCGGAGCCATACTGTCGCTTTCGCATGGCAAGTGAGATCCTAGCCTCAGTTACCACGGGAGATGGCGGCTCCATCGGGTCAAATCTGCTGCCGTTCGAACGCGCAGTTGCGGGCCGGTATTCGGACTCCTGATTAGAGAAGCGCGATTGGGGTACGTTCATCGGATCGAGTCGGAACGAAGATGAGACAGACGACATGCGCGATAGGGGTGCCATGTCTGCCGAGCGCACCGGGGCGAAACCGGTCACGCAGTCGATAACCAGCACCGGTTGAGGTTTGCTGCTAGAAGCCGACGTTCTTGGCAGCTTGCCGCTAGGTCTCTGATGGGATGGAGTTGTGGATTTCATGATATCCTCGAGGGTTACTGACCCCGGCTGGTTCAGTAGTTCTGTCAGATGAATGGCAGTGTATGAGTAGAAGCGGTGAAGCGGGTGGCCTGAGAAATGTTAGTGAGACTCTCTTGATAACAGTGTCGAAGCATCATCCTGACCTTTGATATACGCTGGACTCGATGGCTTGCCATTGAAGTCCTGACCGCCCACATCAATGCGTTGGATGGTCGGACTTGACGGGGACGTCAAGTACTTCACACGGCTGGACGCAGCACACGGATGCGCCGTCACAAAATAGATATCGTTCGCAAGGGACAAGTCGACATCAAAATCTTGGTCCGTGGCGTCGTGAGACACGGAAAATGCGACAGATGCCATGTACGCGGGTACGTCGGGGGTCTTGCTTGACTCGGATCTCGGCGATATCTTTCGCTTCACGGGAGTCATCGCATTCGCGTTGTTGACCGGCGTATAGAGATTGAAGGACTTGAGCTCGACCCGGATATTAGAGGGGGGTCGTTTCTGATATGTAGCTTCGTGAGGAATGATAAAATCGGCAGGGAGTACGTCCATAGGGTCGGCATCACCCAACACATTCGATTCCCGTTCAATCGTAGCCTTTCCCCATATGCGAGCTTTTCTTCCGACATTGATCATATCACCTAAGAAAGTAAGTCTTTACTGCATTCCAATAAAACGAGTTTCTGTATGGACCTACCACGAATATCTTCGGCGATAATCTTCGCCCAGCCCTCTCCAAATTCTCGTGGTGTAATATCACTGGATATCCAGCCGGTACACTCCGTAGATCCCTCGCCTCCTGCTAACACACGTCCAACAATGCAGGCCGTGCTCCAGAAGCTTTTGCCGTTATATACAAAGCCTCCGTTCAGATTGGCCTTCGGGCCCAGACGTGTGATAGCCTCATGATTATACTCGAGTAAACTCGACATAAGTAACTGAGACAATGATTCACCTGGCAGTATGAGGCCCGATAGGTAGGACTTGGATAGCCAGCCAGATTTATGCAGAGCTGCCTCGATCTTCTGCCTCCTGACCGGCTTCCTTCTCTCATCCATGGAACTTCGACTGCCGCCAAAATATGATGATCGCGGCGTGTCGTTCGATGGTACGGGCCCGTTGATTGGTATTCCTGCGTTCAAAACTGTTACGTCCTGAGACAGCTTCATAGTTAATACATCTAGATCAGGCCAGCAAATCTTCTCAGCAAAATGCAATAAACCTGCTACCTGTCTCTCTGGATATCGCCCCTTGATGACGTAGATGTGTTCAGGAGTAGCGTTATGGCGATGCTGGGTATGGTCGGTATGGTGAGCACCGTGCATGTGCTCGTGTTTTAGATTCATCTTATTCGTTAGCGTTGTCAACCATCTTGTTGAGGTCGGCTCCGGCTTCGTTCTGGAAATGGTAATGTTCTCCAGCCATGATCGAGCAAGAATCAGCGACCATCGCACTGACAAATTGGCCTCTTTCTCGAACCTGTGAACGTCTGACTTTTTTAGCTTGTGGGTGACAATCTCTTCGCCGTCTGTGATGGCATCCAGCCGAGTCAGAAGCTCACAGGCCAACAGAATCTGAAGCAACAACCAATATCGCTCTTCACTCCTATCTTGCGCATTGCTAACGTCAGTTATGGAGGAGCCATCACTCACTTCATCATCGAGAGGGAATCCCCATAAGACTTGACCAAGACGTACGCGCCACTCCACCCGAGAGAAATCGACCCAGGCATTTGGCCGCGCCAGAACCTTGACGAGCGCATGGATCTGCACTGCTAGACTGGAAGGATCGTTAGGGTCGATTACTCTTGTGGGCGGATGCAAAACCTTGCGGAAAAGATCGTTATACAGCTCTTGCGTCTTCGTCCGCCATACGGTACTCTCTGAGTGATACCTCTTCTCCACTGTGAGCAGCTGTTCCATTATGGTCGCGTCGTCCATGTGGCGCAACATCTCCTTGGAAGATAAGAGCCTCTGACGCTGCTCGACGATGACAGGGTTTTTGGTCCCGAGACTGTCAAAGCCATACTGTTTCTCCTGTAGGGTGTCAGAGACAGCGAGCTCCATAGCAGCCTGATAACCTATGGTGCCCTTCTCCAGACCCTGCATGCTCAACATGCTCGGACGTTCCTGGCACCGCGCATTGAAGTGGGGTCGAGTCTTGGTAGTAGGCGAAGGTGAGGACAATGAGCAGCGCTGGATGAGACGCGAGCTCGTCGTCACGCAACCCCAAGCATCATCTTCGATTTGAGTGTGGTCAGTGAGGTCCCGAATAGCTAACTCTTCATTCAGGGGGAAAGCTACTGAGGGATGAGGCGCCCCTGATCCATGGCCCTGGGAGCGCGCAAAGAACTGCGGCGCGCCGGAGAAGAGTTTCTCAATCTCGCTCTCGGTGAGGTTTGCCATGATGCGATCTAGTACAAGAATAGGGCGCGGTGTCTTGCCATTCGCCTTGTCCGTGCCCGACGGGGGTGAGAGAAGTCTGTGTTTGTTGAAGTTGAGCGCCGACCGGTAGGATGTCCTGGAAGACGGAGATACGTGAGAGACCTGCTGGGCCGAGTACGAAGAGAGTATTATTAGTCTAAGAGCACGTCGTTTGTTGTTCTATGTTGCTGAGCTACGAATGAACGGGATCTCAAGTCAATAAGAAAGGCGGGAACGGAAAGTGGCACTAGCTCTCTCTTCCAGCGCCGTGAAAGACTCGGACTCGAGTGACTGATCGTGGGCAGACAGACTAGGGAACTAGGGAACTAGCAGTACGGATTAAAGGAAGACGGGATGGAAAACAAAACAATGCAAGAGACAGCAAAGAACACATCCCTCGGGATATGCTTCGGAATCCAGTCAGGTGATGTAAAGGGAAAATGGCCCGGTAGGCCCGCGGACGAATGATAACAGTAGGTAATAGAAAAACATAAGCAGCGTCGGTTGCGCCTTCGCCGGGGTTCATGCAAGCGCTGGGACCGAGGTTGGTACACGAGACGCTCAGCAGGTACTAACGGCAGATCGCTGGAGGAGGGAAGGTACATCCGGGTGGAGTGAGCTTCGAATTGGGGAAGGGGAGGGGCAAGTAAGTTCTGACGGCTGTTGGACATGTGATCTCGAAGAACCAGCCGGTTGACAGGTGGCAGAACAGGTGAGTGGCAAAAGGAATGGGGGATTTTAGTGCAAGAAAGAAGCAGCGCGAGACTTTCACACCCTTCGTAATCCGCAATCCGTACAGTAATCATTTTCAACGTGACATTGTATAAAATCGAGGCTTGACTTACAGAGTCGCTGACTTCTCTCACGGCTTCCTGACCGCCTTTACTGCCACTAGTAGTAGTGTCAGGAGCTCGACGTCTGGTGAGCTTGGCCTTCGAGGTGGTGATCAATTCTCGAAGCAAAGCGCGCTTTGATTGACCCTGGCTAGTCTTTTCTCGAACTTCATTCCTGGGTCCTGCAGCACTATCGACGCCGCCATCATCCTTTTTGGCCCCTTCTCCTCTTCCTAGCGTTTCCCGGACGTCGTCGGCAAAGTGTCGCATGGGCCGTTTGAGGGAGGCGAAGGAAAACGGCATCTTGTGAGCTGAGCTGCTGCTGCGCCCGTGTTGGCCCCTTCGAGTTTCGACGTCACCAGCAAAAAAAGCAACTTCTCAGGGTGCCGTCGCAGACTATAGAACTGCTGGCTATAGCATGGGTTGGGCCATGAGACCCTAGATCATTGAATGAGTTTCTCTTGGAGTTGTTGGGAGCGTGAAGAACCAGGAATAGACAGATCCTAGGCGTTGGGATCGCAACGTCGACGGTGTTGGGTTCAAGTAGGCCTTCAGAAACACATCAAAAATATTGAGCCGCCCAGAAGTGAAACGAGAGAACGAGCTGGGACCGATCAGTTATAGCATGGGAACGGTCGAAACAGGCCACAGAGAAACTAGGCAAAGAGAGAGGTGCAATTCACAGGCGGAGGTAGGCTTAATAGGGCATGTTCATGGGGAGCATCGTTGCAAGATTTTGCTTTGCCGATTAGATCAACAACGGTCCGTACGGATGGGATAACGGAATAACGGAATAACGGAAAAATAAAGGTAAAGTAAACCATGGCAAGCCCTACTTACTTACTACTCCTCCTAGGTCGCTGTCGCCGTGGCCGACGTCTGCGGAGTTCAGAGTATGGGTATTAATACTTGCCGGCCCCGACGGCCCAGGCGTGTCTGTGTCTGCGTTGGACATCTCATACTTACCTACGTATGTATATGTCTGCTACCTATCGTCCAGCACGCGCAAAGTACGGAGTAGACGGTATGTATGGAGAAGTGTCGTCGTATTAAGCATCTATTTCGTACAGCTGTGTGTCTAATTGTGCTCAATAAATAGGTATACAGTTGTAGGGTAGGTCCACTGCTCTATATCGGTCACCAACCACCTGAAAACACGTAGCGATGAAGGATGCTCACGTATGACCTGCCGACTTGTCTGCTGCTAGTGTGAGAGTACACTGCCTACTTTACACTAGCATTCGTTGTTCGTTGCTGTCCGCTGCACTGTATGGTACGGCAGCAAAGAAGAGAGGTATTTCTGTGAATATCCAGGTACCGGCAGAGTCGAGTTGGTACCGTTTATGATACGGAGTTTTCGAGAGATGAGTGGCTGAACGATCCGTTCTTCGCCAGCTCGTCTTCAATCTTGATAGATGCGCTACAGATCAGTAGCGTAGAAAGGGTTGTCACATTCTGATGCCAATCACTCTCGCTCATGACGGCATACCTCACAATGGGCTCTGGAGGTACGGGACGGAGAGGGAGGACACGGTCCCTATGGCACCACCAGCGTACCAAGGCAGCAGCCTTTCTACGGATTACCTACCCATACTGCCACCTATAAGATCTTTTTGGCGTGCCAGGGCACATTCTGTCAAGGTACGGATTTTTAGACTGCTGCTCAACTATTTTCAGCTGCAGAAAAGTTACCCACCCTGGAGAGGCTAACCTCCTAGTCACCACCGACATACATGCTCGCCCGGCCTAATGGCGGCACAGGCTTTTAGGGCCAGGTACCCTCCCGGTAGGACTGGCAAGTCTGTGCCGCTAGGTGTCAGATCAGTCGAGTTACCGTTTAGCATTCCGTCCTGCGTCGGTTGAGACTTGCCATGCGGTAAGCAAAGTAGGTGTGAAGCAGTCTAATGTTAGGCAGTTGATAGTACTGACATCTACCGGATATTATTCCTAGACTACTGGTCAGCCTCTGTTGATCGGTCTGCCGTGGACGGTTGAGATGGCCGGTATGTACTCGGCCTCTTTCTTGGCCATCGCCGGCGCTCTCACTCGTGAATGTATAGTTACATGCGCTAGTGAAGAACTTCTTAGCGCAGCAGTGGAAGTTTTCTTTCTCATGTTCTGTGGGGATGACCAGCACCAGCACGTTGCGTTCTTCGGTGACATGGGTTTGATGGACTGTTACCGGTGAGTGGAGTTGCAAGAATCTTCCGGGTTACATACCGAGAATCGAGATCCCAAGTACCTACCCATATGAAGAAGGTAAGTCCTACTCCGTACACGATGTGATGATGATGCTCGCTGTCGTTGTTGCTGATTACATAGCATGAAACGGCGGTCTACTTCACCTCATCCTGAAGGAGACCAAAGCCACGCGGTTGAGTTTCCTCAAACAATCCCATATCAGCAACTATCACACGGAAACGCTGATGCCCAGAGAAAAAGAATGAAGATCGATTTCCCAAGAGAGGGCGTAACGCCGAAGGGAGTAGAACTCCCTAGGGAATGTACCTGTGCTAGGCCACCTATAGTCTCCGTTATAGATCGGCCTAGGTAACTTTTGGCGTCGACGTGATGGCTAGACTACGCAGTAGTACCTGCGTTCGCAGTGCTTTAGTTACATAGTTAGGCTGTGCAGCGCAAGTTCGCAACCCATCTCTCACCGCTAAAGTCACCTTTTTCGCCGACGGGCTGATGTGCCTAAAGTACGGAAGAAACAAACCCAGCTAGGTAGATAGGGCTGGAAACCCTTTTTCACGAAGACTCGTTGAGGGCATCGTGTTGGGTTGTCGTGGGATAAGCGGTTACACTATGTTGGCTGGCTATCACCATCTCAGTAACGATCGTAGGCTAAGGTGACATCAGCCTGATCCATAGCGATAGGAACATTAACATGATCAGCACATGTTACCTATTACCAACTCCTTACGAGAGTACTCGTACCTGAAACGCACGGAATTCGGAATTCCGCAAACACGTCAATACCGAATCAACCCTTCCGGCGCATGGCAAAATCTGCATTGAGCACCAAGTGCTACGTTGTCCATTCACCTTGCTTGTTGGCTGTTTGGTTACCTACTTCTTCCAGTATCTTCTGGAATCCATATGTACGGTTTGGGAGTCTGTGTGCTGTTCGATGGGGCGCTCTCCCTCGAACGGCATGAGGCTTGTCGGTCATGACCGAAACAGGCTGCTTAACTCGAAGGCGTGTAAGTAATCCGCATGCCATGCATGTAGTATGTTGAGCTTTAGACGTGGGTCGAAGCAGGACCACGCATTCGTAAACCGCCCAGTGATTCTCTGGCTTGAAAACCCTAGGTAGAGTACTTTGCATTCCGTTCGGAATACGGAATACTGATCCGTAGGAATGAGTCTGCGCCGGTCATGAGTTACCGCCCTGGTACCCGTCCACTACCGAACGGTACTCCGTAGCAACTCCGTATTGCAGCTAACCTATCGATGGGAGCGTCGGACTAAACCGTCTGTTTCGGGAAGCGAGTTACGGACTCTGTGATTTGTTGACGAATTTGTCACGGCCGGGTTGCGGAATAGAAATCCGAAGGAGTTGCTTGCTGTATTACTCCGTTGTTGGCTAATCACGCACTCAGCAATCATCATCACATCACGATCACGATCACGATAACAAAAAGCAAATGAGGTCCTCCGTGATAGTAATCTCCCCAGTTCGTGAACAATAAGAAGTATTCCGTAAGCTATTATCTTCAATCTTGGCGAAAAGAGTCGATCCTTGGCCCCAACGCCGAATTACAGCTACGAAGCACACACACGTGTAAGCAGGGCTAGACTCCCAACCTCATCACATGTCGAAGTGGTCAGCCCTCGTAAAGTAGAGAGTACCATGTCTGGCAACAAACACGTTTGCCATTCCATGGCTGCATGCCATTTCATTGGTTCCCTGATTTCATCCGTTCTCCATGAGCCTAATGTTGTTTCATCCATACTCGTCGAATTGCTGAAGAAACGGTTGGTTCGCAGCAGCTAGCATTTGGCGTGATGCCAAGATGGCGTTCAAAAGTCACCCTTTTTTGATTAGGTGATAGAACGCCTACACGTTGCAAGAACTCTGGGGCTGGAAATGCGAATTACAGTCCCAACCTGCCTAAGACCCCAGATCCTGATCCTACCCGAAAATGGGGCTATCTGGTTGGATCGAGACTGTGCTTTTAGCTGAATAGCACATGCCTGCATACCCAGAAGATCGGGCTCGCATCACAAGCCATGTCGTTGGCTACTCGTATGGATATGGCGATAATTCGGTCAAGGACAGGGGTCTGCTGAACCAATCATAACCCATTTCACCAAGGGATATTGTCGTGTTGGGCATTGAACTGCCAAGATAGTAACATAAGTCTCCTCACGTATATCGATGGTACGGCGCAAGTACGGATACAGAATCATCGTCTTCGTAACGCCAAGGACATCATACGTACATAGTAAGCGGGCATTCGCAACATTGCGTCGTTTTTTCGTTGCGAGACGTAGATCGTGAAGCATGAGCCGTGATCCATTGACGTCCTGGCCTCACCTGGCACTTTTCAAGAGAAGCCTGTAAGGACTTTGGTAACGAGAATGGATGGTTTGAATGTTGACATTAATGAATCTTTCAGTCGTGAGGGTATCATTTTCTCCGGAACGCCAACCCATGCTAACAACATGCTCTGACACAATCATCGAGTTTTCCAACTAAGCCGGACAACATACGTCGTAGAAAACCTCCCATTTGCGGGACCCGCAGGGCAGTATCAACGGCGTACGATCAGCCGACGCGGTCGGGGTCTAGACTAGCGGCGTATCGTGAACGACGACGAGCAAGTACTTCTGCTCCGGCACGATGACAAACTCCTGCTTCTTAGTCCGAAGCCTCAATAATTTCAACTCGTCCTGTAGAACAGTAACGTGGTTAGCCACTTGTAGTCCATCCAGAGAATCATTTCGACAAGCCGAACACAAGGCTTGCATAGCCGAGTAGCCTATCATACCTCCGTATCCATCTCGTCGACCAAGCTCCCAGCTGAGCTCATGAAGCTCCACACGATAGCCGCCAGCTCCTGTGCCGCGACTGTTTCATTATTCGTGTCGGTCTGGACATCGGCTGCAAATGACGGGCTAGTGGGCGTAGGTACTGAGGGCGGGATGCCACTATTGTTGGCGGCGTCGGTCTCAGAGGACTCCTTAGCAGGGCGAACGGCGGCAACCTGACCGTTTGTCTTCAAGACGGCGCCATCCACGCGGTCCATCATAAGCCAGGCCTTGACGCCAGGCTTCTTCGATAGCCGGTGCAAGGCCTCCTCCATCGAATCGAGGTTGACTGAAGTCTAGACGTAGCGCTCGCTGTCAGTGTGCCCGGCGGTTGTTTGCGAGTATGGACAAACATACAGGGGCTACGCTTTTGTCCGCCATGTCGTCTGCGTCGAATATTCCGTGCTCGATCGGAGACTTGGTTGAGTAGCTCTTGTTCCTAGACGAACCATCGGGTCAACACCAGGCAGTAGAGAGTGATGCAGGTGTACCGGTGTTGATACTCCGTCATAGGTGGAATGCCTACCTCGGTCCGGAATGCGCAAGCAGTGTACTTGTATCGGAGGAATTTCACCGGTCTAGGGAGCTGCCAGCTCCAGCCACAGCCATCCATCATCATCATCGAGTCCGGCAACCCCACCTCGATATTGCGGTACCTGCCGGCTGTTATCAGCTGGAGGATAGTATGGCGGCCCGAGAGTATTCGTCGTCATTGAAGTTCAGAATCACCAGTACCGAAACAATGGGGCGTTGCCTGGACAACGTATGAAGTACCGAATAAGGTGTTGATCAACAGACGATTCGATTCACATGCAGATGCAAGCTTCGTGTTGCTTTGATGAAGCTTTTTGTTACACATTGTGAGTTTAACTCGAGGTTTTAAGGTGTAAGTAAATATAATGATACGAGCCGATGAATCACAACAACCGTAGAATGTTCTACGACTACGTAAGCGCCGACAGAATAATGTCTGCGCAACAGGAGTCAGAACCGAGTGATGACAATGGAAGCCCGACTGCACTCGAGCCCCTGTCTGTTTTGTTGATTTGAGGCGTGATGTTATGTTTTGGCATATTTACTTTTGCCTTGGTTTCGTGATGTCGAAACACGCGTCCCTTTGGTGGCCCTATCCTAGGACCATCATCGATGCCGCATGCAACGCGTTTAGTCTCCGTCTCATCACGGCGCCCTCAGATCTATGCAACTATGAGTAAAGGAGTGGCTAGATATCCGACCATGATTGTATTTCGGTATTAAATATTAAACTCTCTTGGGCTGAGAATGGCACAAGATGGAATTTTACGAGGTGCGAGATGGCATCACTTGTTGTAGATGGAACGCCTGACGGTAGGCCTTCTCCTGAATCTGGTCCGACGCGCATTCTCATAGCCTTCATAAGCTGAACCTAACTCCCAACATCAATGATGTCTTCATGGTGAATTAGGTTGTTCCCGACTTGCTTTCAATTAGGCTCGGTTCCTGCATCACGGCTCCTGGTTCGTTTACTTGACTACGTACGCAGGCCTGAACGTACGCCCGAACTCTAAGGCAAAGTGCAATTCTCGTGCATCAGATGGACGGTTCTCGAGCTTATTGTTTTGTGTTTAAATACGCCCCCCCATCCCCTTCAAGTGTTTTCTTCTTTCCTCCCATCCTCCACATTCACAGCTTCGTCTCTGAACTCGTCTTCCCACTTCAACCCCAAGTTTCGACTTCAGCTTCCACTTCAAGTTCGACTTCAGCTACCAACATCAACTTCCCACTGTCTCCTATAAGGAGTCGTGTCCACATTTAAGTAAACAAACCCTCAAACCCATCACCATGCGTCTTATGAAGTTCCTCGCGGCCGCTCTCGTCAGCGTCTCTGCTGTCTCGGCCACGCTCTATGAAGACATTCCCCATGTCCACTTCTACGACTGCTACAAGACGGGCCGCAAGTTCGATAGCCAGCAGACCAAGAACAAAGCCCGGGAGTTCGCTGCCAATGCATGCTTTGGCACGTTCTACCAGCGCGTCCACTACTGGAACTCGATGCACTCGGTGTGCTACAACCTTACCACCGTCGCCAAGCTCGACCTCGTCGTCCGCTACATGGGACCGACATTCGGCATCCTCGATCGCAATGATTGCTTCAAAAAGATGCAACGCCTGCTCAACTGCAAGAGGGGACAGGGTGGCAAGTACACCGACGAGATGTGGTACATGAAGTAAGTCCAACCTCCTGAATCAACCCGTGTCTCTTCCAATCACTCACTGTTTACCCAGACTCGACCCCAACGACGGACAGTGTGGCCCCGAAGCCGAGAAACACACTTGATTACGCAACACCCCTTGATCATGCTTTCTGGGCGCCCACGACACATGCGGGCAACGCGTCCATTTGATTCTCTCGGATACCACTCAAGACTCGTTCCTTCCGACGTTGCATCAGCAACTCTGTTTTTGACGCGTGCAAATACTTTAAACAGCAACCACAACGACCACAAAAAAAAAAAAAAACAGTAACAGCTTGGAATTTGGCTCACCCATCGGCACATGGATATGATGGGAGTCCGGACATACGCGTACTCGCAGATCAAGTCCACACAACACTCTTTTGTACAAGGATATCTCGTTCACAAGGTTTCGGTTTTAGCTTCTTGTATTTGATTTTCGGAGGGAAGTGTCTTTCTCCCTATTGCACGCTTGGTTAGGTGGAGATGAACGGAATGTACGGAAACCCCTTTCACGAGAGAACTGCAATCCGCCACACTGATGTTCACAGGCGTGATGTTCGCACCAGGATCTGGAACTCACGGTCTACCTATGTATGTAGTTTGTCTCTCGTTTAATACCAATCTTTACCCTTTATCTTAGCTCGTCCCGTGTAAGCCGTTGTTGATTACAACATCGAAAGAATGGCAATCCAGTGCATCCGTAAATCTGTTGAGCGGATGATCGAGTGAAGCGCGAGTCCGAGCACAGTACGGAGTGCGGATTATGGATTACTGGTACGGCCGTCTCTAATTACATAAGCGACTCCAGCGGGCGCTCGAGCGTCGTATCGATAAGGTACGGGTTACCATTCCCACCCTTCATTCATGCGATACTCAATTCTGCCCCTCTTCACCGCCAAAAAGTCATGATGAAGCCGCGGTTCATCAGCAACCAACGGCCCCATTGATCAAGTCAAGATGGGTTCCAGCGATAAGAAAAAGAAGGAGAAGAAGAAAGACTTCCAGAAGCCCAAGCTGAAAGTTGGTAAGGCCAAACCAAAAGCGTCCAACTTTACCGACACCAGCTTCAAGTCAAAATGTAAGATAGAATCTTGATTCATTTGTGCGTGCAGGTGACCACTAAAGGAGTATACGTAGCTATCGTCCTGCAGCAGCAGCTGTCAGAAACCGCCCCTGATGTAGTAGAGCGCTTTAAACACCAGCTCTCCCTCACGAGCTCGCGGACCGACACGCAACGTCGAGATGCGCTGTCCTATCTAACCGGCCAGCTCTCTACGAACCCGCCTACCAACCCAGTAGGCACTTCTACGTTGCTTCAGAAGATTTTGCCTCTGATGCCGGATTCTTCTAAGGCCGTTCGCAGTCAACTTCTGAAGTGTCTCCAACAGCTACCGGCTGAAGAGGTCCGTCCACATATCCAAAAGGCTATGTTGTATATCCGGGGTGCCATGACCCATTTATCGCAGGATATCAAGGACGATGGACTGAATTACATGGAATGGATCCTCGACGTTGCGGGCGAAGACATAGTCGCAAGCCCCGGCTGTTGGGTAAAACCCCTGAAAGATTTCATGTCCGTGCTGGGCTGGTCAGTCTCCACTGCGCCGTCCCCTGCGACGAAAGCTGGCTGGACTTCAGCGCCGCGTACGACGTTCGGGTCCAAGCAGTTTGGTCACTCCTTTCCACGCCAGATGATGGTTCTGGCTAAATTCCTCGAGCTTGGGTTGAAGCCCGAGGCGCCCAATCCCTCGTTGTCTCATATCTGGGTTGATAGTATTGGGATTGTTCCTCGGATGCCTGACCCCTTCGGATATTTGGGGCTATTCAAGCCCCCCAGAGACGAGGATGGAGAAATATACCGTAACCGCGAGGATAGACAGGAGATCTTTGCTAAGAGGTTTCTGGATGCCGTCACGTCGGGCGTCGATATGGCCAAAAAGGAAGGTGGTGCTGCCGGGCGAGCAGCCGCCGTTCTCGACCAGGCACTGCGGGACGGGATGAATGATCACGAGAGTGCTTCGCGTGTTGACGATGACGAGGCGATGTGGACGGGTTATATCATGTAGATTCCAGTCAGTACCTCGCGTTTAATAATGAGATATCCCCCCAATGTGTTTTATACTATCTCTCAGGCTGATGATCCACAGTAGGCTCATACCTATCCGCTGTGATAGGTCATTCTGGTGTCGCTTGTGATCCTCAAGGAATTGTTGCGCTTGTGCATTGCCATATTTTCAGTCATGAAGCCTGTAGACTCTACATTTTGTCAAGCTGCCACGATCTTTTTTGCGCCAGAAGAGACGAATTCCCCTGGAGTTCTTTCATTTGGTTTGTTCGGGCCCTAATTACATCCTCAGGGGCACTCATGTTATTATTGAGGCAACTGAGCTGAATCCGGGCGCTTATAACCACATCTCCGGCTATTTCAGGGGCACAAATGCAAGCTTGTCTGCGCAGGACTTGCTTGCTTGCATCTGCCTCTACACCAGTGGAGTTCCATATCAACGGTGTACCTACCTATTCGGCCGTCGCCGACGTTCCAGATCTGCCTTCATGCTCTTTGGGCAGTCGCAAGACCATTACAATTGACCTTCCTATCCACCATAAGGAAGCCGCGCCTTCATCGCCGTGCGTGATGTGATTTTTAGGCTTCACAGTTGGCAGTCGCTACCTAACCCATCAGATCTCCGGAAGTCACATCCGGCATCCTCCTGTGTCTACGTTTGAGTGAGCTATGTCTCTTCACCATCTTTTCCTCCAACTCCTCTTCCGACTGGTTTTCCCACTCGACGTTCTGGGGCAATACCTCAGAGCAATCATAACTCTCTACCCTCGCCACCACGTCGTACCTGATATCTTCAGGCACTACCTACAAGACAACCTCGGTCGGGTTGCACCGTCAGTCGTGAGTGCCTATTTGTTTCGTTTAGTCATCGTCCTCCTTCCTGATCAGGCGCTCTGTGGGTTTCGATTTCCCTCCATGATTTTGCGTTGTTTGCCTCTGAGGGTTCTACCTTCCGTACCTACTCACCATCATTCCACCTTGGACGTCACCCCGCCCGCTTTGACCTGTGTTTGATCCATTACCTGACCCTGCCTAATCAGTAGGAGGTAGGTAGGTAGAGGTACTGGAGTGATTTCAGTTCCTTCCTTCTAGGTATTGCCTACCTACCCTATTGCTACTATCCACCTACCTAGGTAGCCTCCCCCTTCACTCACTTACCTCCATCCTTTCTTTCTCATCCACAACCTACCTCTTCTTCACCTTCACACTTCTTCCCGACCACCTCTTTCTCCTGCGAATTTGCCCTTGATCTTCTAGATCAAAGTCAACAACACCTGTCTACCTAAATACATGGTAGTCTTTCCAGTCCGGTAAGCCACCAGCCTTAAGTTCCTTCTCGTCCCCTTTTGTTCTCATCTTCATCTTTCCTTGTGACCATCATTCCCAATCTCCAGCCTCATTCCCTTCTGAATCTCGTCTGGCATCTTCGGTCTGTACCTCCTCTGCACCTGCACTGTCTCAGGCAGCAGCGATATTGGCTGATCGCCTTTCAATGCCCCTGCTGCCAATAACCGACACACCGGTACAACGATTGAGCAAGGCGTCAGGCTTTCAACGCTGGCCATCTTGCTTTCCATCGTTCATAGTACACAATTTGTATTGGGATTTTCTTGCCTGGTATCTTCTAGGCTACCTTAAGCACTTCTGATCCTAGCTAGCACTTCACAGACAAAGTAACATCTGCGTACTTCAATCAGGTATGCAGCTCTTATCCCCTTCCTGGGCTTCCGTTCCTTAGGCCCGTACTCCCCGAAGGAACTCGAGCGTTGCTATCGATAGAGTTCCTTGTCCTGTATACCCTTGATGCTTGAATCATTCTCAAGTTGAATGCACTAATATTTTATTAAGCATATCCTAACTCTAGTTCTCACGGCAATTGACGCCATGTCTGCCTTGTCCGACGTCAAGGACATGAAGGAGGCACTCGCTGAGGAGCAGGCCAATGCCACCCAGGTTCCTGCTCCCGTCGCGCCGACCGACGAGGTTGACACAACGGCCTCATGGATGAACTGGAACCCCAAAGCCGTTGACGACTACAACGAGCACATTGAGAAGTTGGAATGGGAGGCCACCGCGGCTGTGTACGAATGGGATGGTGATATGGGCGAAGTTGCTCCCACGAATGATGAACTTGAGCTTCAACTCTTTGGAGCTCCTAACGCAAGCAACTCCAAGATCATTGATTTCGATGCGTGAGTTACTCGTCGACTGATCTTTAAGAACTACACCTGCTAAAGCGTATAGAATCGATCGCATCAATGTTATTCAGGAGGGTAAAAAGCGCGTTGACCCCATCGTCAATTTTAAGGACCTTGGCTTGCACCCCGTCATGATGAGAAACGTTGAGTTGATGAAGTACCACCGACCTACTCCGATCCAACGTTTTACCATGCCCGCCATCAAGTTGGGCCATGATGTACTTGCGGTTGCCCAAACCGGTAGGCATTGAACTCTCAGTATGAAACCAATCGCTATCCTTGATAACTGACAACTTTCATACAAGGCTCGGGAAAAACTGCCTCTTATCTTGTCCCGATCATCAACGCTCTCATGGGCAAGGCGAAGAAGCTTGCCGCGCCTCGTCCCACCGCTGCGGAATGTCAAGCCGGAGCGCGCGTTTGTGCGGAACCATTGGTCGTGATCATTGTTCCAGCTCGTGAGTTGGCAGTCCAAATTTTCAATGAGGCTCGCAAGTTTTGCTATCGCACAATGCTACGACCGGGTGTCGTATACGGTGGCTTTCCCATTCCTTTGCAGATTGACAATCTAAGAAAAGGTTGTGACATTGTGGTTGCATCACCTGGCCGACTCGTTGACCTGATGGAGCGGAATGGTGTCTTGTCCCTTCGCAGAGTCAAATACATGGTGCTCGATGAAGCCGACGAGATGCTCTCTGGTGACTGGGAGGAATCCATGAGCAAGATTTTCGGTGGTGGCGGTAGGTTACAACTATTCAATGTTCTTTCAATGGAACTAACATCAAGTGACAGAACAGGACATCGGTAGTATCCAGTACATGCTCTTCTCTGCTACGTTCCCTCCCGCTGTCCGACGACTCGCGCAGACCTATCTCGCCAATGATCACGTTCGTATCAGAGTTGGCCGTGTGGGAAGCACGCATGCAAACATCAAGCAAGACATCCTGTGGGTGGATCCAGAGGTCAAGAGGCAGGCACTGTTCGATCTGTTGAAGAGCTACCCTCCAGGTCGCACGATCATTTTTGTCAACAACAAGCGAACTGTAGATGAAATTGATGATTTTCTCTACAACCAGGGATTCCCGTGCACTTCCATTCATGCTGAGCGCGGTCAACGAGAGCGCGAGGATGCCATGAGAGCTTTTCGCAGCGGAGCTGCTCCGATTCTGGTTGCCACGGGTATCATGGCCCGTGGAATTGACGTGCGAAACATTATGCATGTCGTCAATTATGATCTTCCGAGCATGGAGCATGGAGGCATCGCGGAATACACCCACCGAATTGGTAATGTTTCTTACTGTATCATGCTTCTGCTTCTTCGACTAACATGATGTAGGTCGCACTGGACGGATGGGCGGAGCAGGTATGAGCACGTCATTCTACAATGAACGTGATGAGTCCATGGCGGCCGTGTTGACCATGACTCTTATGGAGACCGGTCAGGATATCCCTGATTTCCTCGAGTGCTACAAACCCCTCGACTCGAATCTCAAGTTCGAGAATGAAGGAGACGACGATGAAGCGGCCGACAAAGATGGTTGGGGTGCTAGTACTACGGGTGAAGCAGCCGCCGATGATGGTTGGGGTGCTAGTACCACGGGTGGCGATGACGCCTGGGGTGCGAAAGCTACTGAGGATACATCTGACAATGCCAACGGTCAGGGCGGAAACTCTGCCGAGACTACCTCTGGCGATACTACTGGCCGGAATAATGACAACGACTGGTAGAGTGCTCAAAATCGCGAAACTGAGCCAGTGCCTAGGTACTTGGCAAAGAGAGAGTGTTCTCGGTTATCTTTTTTCGGGCTCGATCTTGATGGATTCTCTGGTATGATGTCTTTCGAGCTATCCGACGAGAAACGGTTTCGACTAGGTCGTATGTTTGATAACGTTGATGGTCGGGTGTCTGGTTAGAGCCTTGCTGGTGATAGTTTCATGAACTGCCGCCAATCAGTTGCTTCTCTGCTCGTTTTTTTTGGTAAGGATTCGGTGTAATGCAAAACACGGGTTTGCGTAGTAGGTAGCTTAGAGAAGAACAATGAAAAGCTTTATGCACCAAACACAACTGGCCCAGTCTCTTTTGCGTGAATATTCTAGGTTGTTGTTCCCAGTTTCTCTTCTTAGGCCCAGGAACACGGGATAGATCAAGGTAGCGGACGACTTCGTCTAGTAATTGGACGAACGGTGTTCCTTGAGTTTTATACGCCTCGAGTCGATGAGATGGTGATAGTTGAGTACATGTAAGTATGCTGACTATTGTGAGGATGGGTAGGGTAGTTGGTCGAACTTGGTGGAAGGGGGGCAACCAACCAGGGATGATGATGATGGGATTGAGTTTGGTTTGAGCGATATGATACGGAGGTCTGGTGTGCTGTGTGACTATGGGTATTTTCACTTGGCTTAGAGGTACGACTATGTGCGATAGCATGCAAAGACTCTACGAAGACATGCTTGAGATTACAATATATGTGCGTTCGAACGTCGATGTGGATGCCAGGTCCGAATTTTTACCTGGGAGCTACGAGCCAACCGGATAGAACACTGATACGGATGGGCATATCGTGAACGAGGTTCCCCAGAGGCGATGTTTACATATCGAATACGGCGATAAGTGTAGGATTGTTTGTATGACTGCGTTTACTCGGCAAAAGCAACGACCGCATCTTCTTCCATGATTTTCATTTTCGTGGCTTGCGGGGTAGGTATGGCTGTTTCTACAGAGACGAGATTGGGCCTGCGGAACGCGACGCTACGCAAAGCCCGGTTTAGATAGAGTGCTGAGATATGCGTGAGGATATTCCACGGAGGAGGGGAATCAGATCCGAACCTTCCACGAGCATATCAAAGATTGGCAGGTTGAACCGTCGCGGTCTTTCTATTCTGGTTTGCTTCTCTCGTCATAGTGTAACACGGATGATTTAGTGTTTTAGAAACACGGATGAGACAGCTCGCCTGATGAAACGGGTTCCTTCCGTGAAAAACTGGGAAGCGACGGTTTGGCACGAGATGAAGGGACGGGGAAGACATGGGTTGGTTGAGGCGTTTTCTGAGTGTTGTGTGCTCGTTCACGCTCGCTTAGCGGCAGCCGCAAGCATGCTTCAATAGTAAGATGATGATAAGATGATGAGAAATGATAGTACCGATGGAAGAGGGTTCATGAAGAGACTTTTTTATCGTGTGTCTTGGATGCCTACTAAATAATGTGAAGCGTAACATCATTCAAGGGTGTGAGATTCACTCATAGACGTACTTACAAGTCGCCAATTCTTCCCCAACAACTTAGGTAGCTCCTTCATTCCAGAAGGTAAAGCATCGTCATTAGATAACTCTTATTAATTGAAAGTTCTGTGATGTCGTCAGGATCATACATGCGTGAGTAGCACAGATCATAACTGAGGCAGGTGCGTTTTGTTCACGAGCGTGTTCGAAGGTAAGAGTAGGTGCTCGCAAGAGAAGCTCAAGGTCGAGGTTTCTGGCTCAATCCTATAATCCAAAGTATTGCAGGACCAACCAAGATGGCAGCGTCATATCATGTTTGAGGACTGTTCGAAACTGTGTTAGTAGTCGCAAAAAGGTAGGACCGTACGTGAGCACGTTTCAGGGGTTGCGTCTAACAGTTCACGAGACGCGTCGTGCCTTCTTGAAAGAAGAGAGGGAGAGGTATAAATGGAAGAGGCGCGAGAAACTTGACTCCTTCCATTCCTTCTCCCGCCTTCTCGATAGCTCTAATCCCCGGTTAATACCGATATATAGAGATGTGCTTGCTAGCATCACCACCTCTGGCAAAATCAAGGACATCATTGTCCTAGGGATAATCGCCAAACCCTCTTCAGATCCTGCGATACCAATTCCAATCATGCAGAAGCGGTCGCACCCCGACTGCTGTTTCGGTACACATACCAAAGCCAGATCCTAAGCCCCCGTTGATATGTTGCTTTATTGTTTTCTTTTAAGTCGATTACATTCATCAAAAACGCTATGGAAAACCTGTCCAATGTCAACTTGGCAGGGAGGAAACTCCCCATGCTGGCAGGATCCATGTTCGGAATCATCAACAACAGCATAAAAACCGGTTCGCTTGACAACGTATAGTGTCTGGCATCGCAAACTTTACTACCAAGTCGGCGTTTCATTTTGGCTTCTGGGATTTCTCCGCTGCGAAGCTCCAATATGTCAGCTGACGACCTCGCTGTCACATATCCGGTCTACGAAAGGCCGAGCAGATGGCGAACCCTGAGTTCAGATATATATTAGCGGAGGTAACACATCCCCAACAGTTGACTCTGTAAGGTACTAGGGCTAACATGGCACGTCAGGTAGCATTTAAGGGAGGATGTGCGGTGCTTGTCGGCCTCCTGGACACGGATTTCTCGGTCTGAATACTGGAGCGAAGACGACACTTATGTCACGCCACTCGTGCCATTTCGCCGAGGTAACGAGCAGAGACCTGATAAGGAACCGTTGAGATGCAATTACATTCGTAAACTTACTCGTCACACATCTCGAGAGGAGCGTGAGAGCCACATGGAGTCGAAAGGTTAGCACAACTTATTGATAACCCTCGTCGAGTGAGTCTATCATCAGTCGCTCAATGAGTCTGCCATGACATCTAGTAGCGCGCGCACGACTTGCTGACGATAGTGACAGCGTTATGGCCCCGCACAAATCACTGGTTCCTGCTAGGTACCAGTATACATTCTCTTCAACCTGCCGATAGTGAGGTTATCTTCCATTGAGAGGCATCGAGAGGGATCGTTTCCCGTGAATTCGTTACGGAGATGCATCAGGTCGATCCGGGAATCAATATGGTGGCTAATATCGATCCATCAATGAGCTGCCTTTGACTCAGAACCCTCCCAGGTCCTCGTACCAGACTTCGTGGGACCTTTGACCAAATCCGACATTGGCAACGTTCATGTATTTTGCATGGTGGATGTATTTAGCAGATGGTTGACTCAAAGACACAAAATTGGTTGCCTTCACGCTGACTCGGCCTGGACCGTCAGGGTGGCCATGGCCAAGGGCGACAAGTAAATGACTCCAGGGCGAAAGTGGTCCACCAAACGCTCCGACCGGACATCGAGAGAAATCGAGGAGCTCGAAGATGTTCTACATATGATTCCGTGCCGGAATATATACGCTACCATAGCTACCACCGCGAGCAGATTGCCAATATGTGGCTTAGGCGATGTACATCGTGAGGTCGTGGAAGCGCAAGTGATGGTGAGTCAACGTCCTTCCGTCCTACCGCTATGCGTGTTTCTGATCTTTCCTAGGGGAGTTGCTATACGCTCGTGTCGTTATTTCCGGTGTATCGTCCCTTTTTCACATTTCCTGGGCAATTTCCATCAGACTCCTAGACCATGTGAAGCGGAAACCCAGTTCAGATGGTATCTCGAAAAAGATGGCTGGCTTGTGTACGGGACGGAATACATCCTTGAAGTTTGAACTGTGTTGGCGATTAATAGGCAGGTAGAAAGAATTCTGATGGATTCAAACAACGCTGGCTCACTAAGAATACCAATTCAAACATCAACCTTCATGACCAACGATAATATGTTGGTGAGTGTGTCATGCCCGTGTAGCAAGTGCCTTGCCTTCCCAGGAGGTCAGTCAGAGCTTTATGTGCGCATTATTGCGATTCGCGAGTCTAGTTCGGCGCCGGGCGTTATATATGTAGGCACGGAGTGGTATCGTGTCTTCGACCGCGCCGAGGATTGATCGTAGGTAGGGAGCGCTGCGGACGGACAAGATGGGTTGGGTTCTCGTAACGACGTACGTTTGCGTCTGGCCCCGGTAGGGGAATGGACTAGATGAATTCAAGACCCCTCATGCGATGTAAACCCAATTAAGAGCGAACATAACTTCCCCATCATCGTCGTGAAGACTCGGGACTCGGGGGTTCGTAATAACCAGTACTCGTAGGCAGTGACGTATGTGGCAGGCAGGCAGGATACGTGGTAGGTAAGTAGATAAAAGCGAATTGTTTTACAGGTTTGCATTTCGTTCGTTGGCCTGCAACCGGGCTTTCTTCTCCTACACAACCGCACCACCCCATGAATAACCCCTATCCTCCCCTTCCTTCCTACCTACCTCCTTTCCTACCTTCCTGTCCTTAACACCCTGCACATGACATGATGATGATGATGATGGCCTCTAGTAAGCTTGTTTGTTTGTTAAATCGTACAAGTATTGTTTGTGTGAGTATGTGTGTTCAGCTCAGTGGCAACGAAGCACACACTCCTTTGATTCCTGCGAACCTCCACGCCCCTTCAAAACATTAACTTCAAAAGCATTTTGTGGAACCGGATGCTTTTCTTCTTCCTTTGAAAATCGGGAAAAATACCTCATGCCCTGAACTTTTTACGTTTTTTTTGTCTAAGGAAGAACAAAAATAATCGTAAATTTGATGATGAAGAAGTTCCCGACCGATGATGTTCCGACGCCGAACGAATGAATTATCCTCGAAAATGATTCATGATGTTATTATCACAACAGAAATTCGGTAATATCGTAACGTATCGAAGTCGATTTCAGTTCAGAATACCAGCCCACATTCCCGGACCACTAGGTCCCCCAACAGCGGGGTGCAGCGCCGGAATCGCATACGTAACCTCGCTCGGACGGCAAAGTCGTTTCCTGCATCCGGGGTGCGAGGTGTGAATCGGCGTGTGACGGACATCCAGATCAACAAGCGATCGCTCGACCACTTTGTTCGCCCACTCGTTCTCACTATCCTGTCCATGTAGTAAATCCCGGACGATCTCCTGCAGCCGATCATCGGTCGACACCCGTCGGCTTCGCTTCAGACCATGGCGCTTCATCGAACGAACCCAGGAATTCGCGTTTCCGTCATTATGCAGCTCCTGCAAAGCACGCGCGGCATCCGCGGCGTCATCCAGTTCACATCCTCGCCGCGCCACGGGCGTCTCGAGCGACATTTGGCGCAAATCCTGACCCACCGGGCCGGTGTAGGATTCAGGCGAGGACGTGGGATATCTCGGCTCGTAATCTTCGGGGACCGAGGTCACAGCTGGCTGTTTCACGCTAAACCTCTCACCAACGTACAGCTTCGCATTGCGGCACCGCGCCTGAACATCAAGTTTGATGGACGGCGCGCTTGTCAACGACGATGCTGATGAGATGGAGGAGGAACGAGAAGTACGAGATGAGTCGGATATCATGGATTCAGGGGAGGATGCCGTGGAGATGGAGTTAGCAAGGGATGGACGACGCTTTAGCCCACCGCCGCGGGGCGATGTGCTGAACGAGCCGGGCCACCTATCCAGGTTTTGAGATGCGGACGCCTGGGCAGCCTGCGCCATAGCAAAGCCCATGGAGCACCGAGCCCCAAGGATTGATGTGGCACTGGTTACCGCAGGAGTGCAGAGACCAGACAATTGCGGCGTTAGGCGTGGCGTAGGAAGCAAGCCAAGAGCGGGAGCGAGTCGTCCAGGTGTGTGTACAGCGGCTGGCACCGGCTCCATCACCGTTGGGGTGGTGATCTTTTTCATGGTTGGCGTCGCATCGGAGCCGTCGGTTAGAGAGCTAGATCGAGCCCGAGGAGTAAGAGGCGTAGATCGTGGAGTTTCGGGGAACGATGTCGAGACTCTCGATTGAGAGTAAGCTATGGGTATTAATTCTTCAACTCTTTCCAGACCCGGTTCGAGTTTTAGTATGAGACTCTTCCAACCCAGATAGTGCTGCTCAGATGACCGGGAGCATCCCGAACCTGACGGCGGGGGTTGGAAAGGCATATGCTTTAGTATGATTTCTGTCCAGCGCTTGAACACAGCGTCGGTAATGTGAAGCTTCCACTTCACGGCGCTCAAAAACGCCATTTCGTTTTGATTAATTTCTTGAGTCGCAAGCCCCGAAATCTTGCTCCAGGCCCGCGCAGAATAATTCCTGTCCTGAAGATACTTAGACGCCAATATCAAGGCGGCTAGAAACATACGACGGCCACACTGGAGTGCCCGAACTGCGTGAGCGTCATCCGACTGCTCCATAGTAAAGTCATGACTGGGCACGTGAGGCTTGATGAGAATCAAATAATACAGAGCAACTTGCAACGTAGAATAGCTCGTGCGAGAGCGACGGAGTGTCTCCTGGATAAAGGTGCGCAACGGTAGCACGGCTTTGTGGCCCAATTCTTGTCGTTGAAATACCGAGGCCAGAGGCCATATAGCTTCGACTATTTGCGTTGACGAATCTAAAGTCATTGAGCGCTTGAAAAGGAGAGGTAGGGTTGATCTTCGCAGAGCTTACCAACGAGATTATCTACGAAATTAACCTTGCGATCACTTTGGCGCGCAAGGCTAGGAGGGCCATGCCGGGATACCGCACTGCTAGTCGTGCGCCGCGGGTTCTGCCGGAGCGACTGCGTGACCTCATGCCGTTGCGACTCAACATTGCGCAAGTGGCTGCAAGCTGACTCAACCCTGCAGAGACTGGACCGTAGGGAGAAATAGCAACGGTCGCATTGGCTTGAGGAGTTGGAAATAGCGGAAATGGACGTGCAATCCGAAGTTTGAGACTCAGTCTCTGAAAATACAGACGTCGAAGAGGAAGATGCAGAGGAAGCTAAGAGAGTGTTATACGGCCCATGATCGAAAGATCCAGTACTCGAATGCGGCGAACTGTGTTCTCCGTAAGTCATCTTGAGAAGTGTTAGTGGGGGAGAGGTTGAATCAAACCTCCAGTCGCCCGTCAAGCAGAGTCAACTAATTAGATCGTTATATCGGAGATAAAGGCGTGAAATCTATCGTCTGAGTAGCGTCCTCACAACAGGAACATGAATGAACCGTTATTGAGCTTCAAAGATTCGAAAGAAAGCGGTGTCTAGACGAGTAATCTAAAGCACCACGGTTTCACTGACGATCAAACTAGAGGACAGAGCAGGACAGACGACTGGAGTAGAGAGACCGGATATCGTAAGCATTGTGTGGTTGGAAGTTTCGGTCGAGAGACGCGACTGAAGTGACGGAGACCAGGCGCAGCAACTAAACGTTCATTAAGCTGACTGCTTGGCTGCCTGAGGTGTCACGACAAAGGAGTGAGTTGAGAGAAGCCGAGGTCGCGATATCGGACGATCGCAAAGTCGCAAAGTCCGATAACCTCCAAGTTTTCAAGGTCGCAAGTTGCGGAACCCCGGTTGATAACGTTGATAGGCCGTATGGGTTGGCTGAGTAGAGAGTGATACAGGTGGTTATTGAGATTGATGTTGAGATCGAGGGCCTGTTATTCGGTGGACGCTGGTCGAAGAGTGGGCGTGTAAGTAAGTTGGACGTATCGCGGGTGAGAGAGATGTACGGAAACGGTAACGGAAGCGGAAACGGAACACGCAGTGCTGTTGTCGTTGCGTTGTGTAAGTCGGGAAATGATTATGCAAGGTACAGGCGGCACCACGTCTACAGAGCAAATAGTATACACATGGGGGATGAAGAGGTGGGATTGGCGCCCGTTTTAAAACGTCAACTTCGAGGCAGAAGGCCAGAAAAGCAGATGGCGAATAACACGGGGCAGGTGACCAAGGGGTGACGACTTAAACGGCGATTTGGGGCGGGATGAGTCTGCTGAAGGCAAAGGAAGCTGGAGCACAACCGAAGACGGAACACGGGGGTGGCCGGGTGGCCAGACGGTTGACTGACAGTGGAGGTGGAGGGAGAGACTTGGGGGACTTGAGACTTGAGACTTGGGGGGGATGTACTTAGCGTGGATGGTACGGAACGGTATGTACGAGAAGTACTTGTAGGAGCCTATGGGCGCTGGGTCGGGTCGATGACTCTTATCTTATGATTAGGTGGCGAGGCTGGTGGGGCAGTTTACCGCAGTGCAGTGTTGTCGCCTGCGGGTCTGGGTGGAAACAGAGTGGACGGTAAAGGTAGCAGCGGCAGGGAGTACGGGAGTACCTAACCTAGCCTGAGCAGCGCGCAGTAGGTGCGAGCAGGAGTTGGTGGTACAGGTGGTCCAGGTGGTCCTAGCGTTTGCCCGCTGAAGCCTGAAGCCTGAAATGGGACGGGGCAGGGACATGCGAGTGGAGCCGGATTGGGTGGCAGGTGGCTAATAATTACCCAGAAGAGAGGGAAGCCTAGCTGGGGCTGGGCACCAACAAACCTCTCCTGCTAGCGTAGCGCAAGTGCAAAGTGCTGCGAGAATGACTCCAAGTGGCACAACAAAGCAGACCAAAAGAGGCAGAAGATATCCTGAGCGTCGCAGGTGAAGGGTTGCATGAAATCCTGACCGTTTCAACGCCGGGTGGCAAGTGCGCAACGCAAGGAAAATAAAGAAGTGAGCGGAGAGAGCCCGGTATGTCAGATGTGATGTGATATGACGACTAAGGGGAATAACTGGGAGCAAATAAAACAGAAAAAGAGACAGATGACCAGACTAGAGATACATAAATGGAGATGAACAGCAGGGTTTTTTTCTTCTTTTTTCTTTTCAGAGTGCTGTGGGTTTATAAGAGAGATATCTTCTTGGGACGTGACTTTTGAGACTTTTGATTATTTTGTCTAGATAATGCTGTCATCGAGAGAGATAGGTAGATAGAGAGATCGATAGAAGACAGCCAGCTCCGAGCACGACTTGGCGGTTGATGACGATGACGATGACGATGATGTGTGCGTCCGGATGAGGTGTAGGACGGACTAATCTGTTCTGTCGTGGGCGCAATAGTACAAGCGAATGCCACTGCGGACACAGACAAAGAGACGAACACGTACGGAATCGAGCCCGTCAAAAAGGGGGAAAGGGGGAAGGGGGAGGGGTTGAAGATGAAAACACGGATCGAATGAGTGCTTCCCGTTCTGGTGGCACTCGAGCAGACTTTTCGTAGAAAGTCGCCGCTTCTGTCTTCAGGTCTTCAGAGGGTGAGTCCGAACATTGCGACGGCTTTGTTCGATGGGGAGGGGAAGGAGAACAGGGGACTCGGTTGCGTTCGGGGTGCAAAGCGAGTTTTGAATAACTTTTAGACTCTCGGGGCATATGCGGACCCCAAGAGAGACGGTCGGGAACTTAACAGCAGATTGATTTGAGCGCAACCTGACGGATTACAACGAGGTGCGTACTCAGTACGATACGGTGCGGTACGATTTACGGATTACAGCGCCCTCCTCTGGCTGGCCTTACAGTATGCGGTGTGGGTGTGGCGTGTACCCGGAGAACCTCTGTTAAGTACATACACGGCCATACTATATCCCCTACTAAGATATGTACTTCGCCTATTGAAGACTTGTACTCGTACTTCGTGACCACAAGCAATTGCATGGCTCGATAGGAACTCCACAGCCAGCCCGAAATGAGCTACGAAGTAGGGAACCAGAAGCGCGGAATTCATGCGATGGTGTGTACGTACAGATATAATCTCCATGAATCCAATCAGAGCGGGCCTCTACACGTTGTCAGGGCGATTAGGGGGTGTCGATACACGCGCGTATGGGGTATACCTTTCAATGCATCAATCAACGATACGGTCGGCAACCTGTACGTACGAGTACAAATACCTCGCAACTGAACACTTTGTGCGCTGCGAAGTGCTCAGAGGGGTTAGCGTACATGTGTTTTAAGTGCCTCGCGCCTATTGGTCGCATGACGGACTCCACCCCCCCCTCAGATTCTGAGCCTATTCCCGGATCTTGGACGTATCAGGTTAGATTGCGAACAAAAGCCCCGCAGTGGATTTACACTAGCGCAGGCCCACCTTCATCTGCGGTGGATCATGGTATCGGTACCTTCCCGAATCCGCGTTGAGTGATGAAAAGACAGATATGAGTGAGGTGAGGAGTCATCGTGCAATCTTTGCCCGTAACTACCTAATCCGTATGCCATCATCTTCACGGCGCTGTTTTGCCAGATCCCCATACAATCTCAAGGTGGCCAATCCTGTCTGCATTCCGCACTTGTACTCATACTGCGCTCGCAGTAACTTAAGTTGGCGTGTTACGTGCATTCACCTACTGTAACTCATCGAACCATTCGAGTCGCATTCGTCCCATTTGTGAGGTCGTCTTACCTCCTGCTGCTGCTAGCCACGTGCATTTCCAGTTTTCCATTGCTTTTCTCTTGCAGGGAATCGTCTTCTAGCAAGTCCATGCTGGCACCAGCGCACCCGATCGACAGCCCCGAGGGCACACTGATCCGATGTGTGCGTTCTCAGAACTTTCTCGGGGATCAACAGAGCCCACGTTCAGCACCCCAGCTCGCAAAGTCCCTACCTACACTTACCGACTGCGCCCGTGATAAGGCGACTGCGAGTAATTCTCCTCAGCCTTGACTGCCTACCTACGGTACTATGTATGTGGGTATATTACTTCGTGCACCTACTGGCCAGAGAGTGAGAACCACTTCTATATTTGGTGTCTGACTTGAAGCGCCTTGTCAACCTACGCTGTCGGCTGGAAGGCTGCACTTGTGGAGTTGTATGCCATCGTGACAGCAGATAATACTTACCCTGTCTGAAGTGTTTCCGTTCATCGGAGCAACTTCAGGACTCAGCGGAGACAGGCGATCTCTCAATCTCGTCTGGCTTGGTCTTCCAGGGGTGAATGGTACCCTTCCCTTCATAAGATGCAGTCTGTCGGCACCCATCAGCATTGCTGGGGACCGAGGGACTTACGAGTGTGATCGTCAACGCACAAAGGTTACCGATGGTAGCTGAGATATCATCTTATCTACGCTACCAACGATCTCATGAATAATGACCAACACCATCGATGGTACTCGACGTATGTGCTAACTGCTTGTTGCCACGACTCCGTGCTCTCATCTGTCACAACCAGGCGTAAGCAATCATGCAGATGCGAGACATCCCTTACTACTTCGTAGAAGGTTTACTACCTACCAGAGGCTTACCATGTTTACTCCGTCCATGCTTAACCCAACACATCCATCTACCTTGGTCAATAAGAACATCGAAAGTTACGATATGTTCCAAGGAGATAGTATAGGTGTGCCGGTGCGGATTGCGTTCATGAAATTGCCAAACACTGAAGTGAGGAAAACGAAGGGGAGATACCTACCTACCTAGACATCAGCCAAAGCCGATCCCATTCAAGCTGTGCTACACACCGCCTTGACGTGTGGTTATGTTTGCCTGCAATAGGCACGCGTCCGTTCTATCTGGGTAATGTACACGAGGTCACACTGCGCAGTCATAGTCATCATCTCAAGGCATCACCTACTCGTACATTCGCGAAGATACCTGCCTAGATAATGCAGCGGACACGATCCAGGTCAGACGCGATATGTACATGTACGAACCTACGCTGCAAAATTACCCGAAGATCATGTCTGCATCCCTAACCAAACCACATCAGGTAAACGATCGGGTCTGGCGAAGCCGAGGGCTCCGAGGTTGATGACAACAACCTGCCTACGCATACCTCTCGGCGACTAGGTACGCTACGAATGACAACGAGCATTTGAATTCTCTGTTACCTATCTCAGGTCGCTACTTGCCACTTCTGGTGTGCCTACGTACAGGAGGTATCTGGGGGGAATGTTCAGCCTCTGCATCTCATGCTTCGGTTGCAGCCCAAACAGGATGAGTCAACTTTCAGCCCAGCCGTCCTCAGTATCCAACCGTATTACCTACCTACAGCATGCGATCAGGTCACCTATCAAGACTGCCGACCCCTGACCTTCTCACGGCGCGAGATCGGAGTGTTATTCGCTTTCTACAAAGCATATTCTATCTACTGGGCGTGAATGATTCAACATGAGATGCTTGGCTCGCAAGCTCAAGTCATCTTCTCCAGAGGGCCGGTCAATGCGTGCCACACAATTCCCAAGAGGCCTCAAAAACGGGTATCCATCGCTTACAAGATACCAGGCCCAGATTTGCTATTTAGTGCCACCATTTCAGTTTGTTTGTTACCCAAAAATCTGGCCGCCCAGTAGGCAAATAAGCGCTTGGAGCCGTCTGGATCTTCTATGGCACGTGCATGCGCAGCAGGGTCGGCTGAGGAGCAAAAAAAGGGGAAAAGAGAGCTTTCTCGTTGGAGATGGTTAATCACGAACGACTGCTGCTTGCCAAGTCACGGACCCTATTCGTCTGCATTGACAACTCTTGAGTTAGTCATCGAATCCTTCCTCTCGCCCTCATCATTCCTACTCATACATACCGGGTTCACAACAGCGGGCAGAGAATGCGACGCACCCGATACTCCGCATTCTGCCGGTCATCCGATGCCACGGTTATTCATTGACAACGGCAGATAATGAGGTCTCATCAACTGACCGATTCTGATATAATAATCAATAATCCGAGTCACCTACCCGTATGAGCTCAGAGAGCAAGCAGTAGGTACTTCGTAGATAATTAGGTAGGTAGGTACCTATCCGTAACGAAAGCAACACGAACTGACAACCTACCTTCCTAGGCTGTCTCGAGTTAGTGCAAGTGTGAGTCGATCATGGTAAGGATTCGCTTCGACTTAGGGCAGCCCTAACTGGTTTTGACAGACACGGCAAATCGTACCTCCGCCGACCGTGGGAATGAGTAATGATGAGTGCTAATGGGCGAATTATACAACTCCCTCCAAAAGCTGCAAAGTTGCCAAGGATATCTGCATAGTATCAATACCACCTACCTACCGCCAATGCCAAGGTCGAAAATGCACGTATACGTACCTAACAACAACCTGGCTGTCCGTGGTGGCGGTCACACAATCCTATGAGAGACGGCCTCGGATGATCATCAACAAGGCGTCTTTGTCCGTTGTCAATGTGGCGAGTCCGAGACATTCATCTGTGTCTAGCCAATCAAGCCCAGCAGGAATGGTGGTAAGGTAATACCTTATCTGGCTGATCGCATTCGCTGGCTCGTTCAGTTTTACAACAAACTGGCATACTAGCAACTACTAACTACAGTCTACCTAGGAGGTAGGTAGTGACTCACTTGCGTGCTCGTACACCTCATGACTGACCTGGATACACTTAGCCGTCGAGTTGTAACTTGTCGGTGTCTTGACTTATGAGTTGTAAAACACGTTTGCGGAATAGCGAGGCACAACCGCTTCGCTCAGACCGCGCGCTTGTTCGGCAATGCAACTAGCAGCAGCAACGACGTGGACTGAGCCACTTCACGGGATGCTAACCTGGCGAGGAGGTAGTGTATTGAATTAGTAGATTTTTCCAAGACAAGAAGCACAGCCATATCGAAGCGGTGCGGCCTCAGACTACCAATTACGGCGAACCGAATCGTCATTCCCGCACACTACATGCACGCATTACAATAGGTACCTACCTACCTATTCCGTACTCGAAGCTGTCAACAAACGCCGAGTTGCCAACGCTGAAGGCCGCCAGCCAAGCGCCTATCTGATCGGTAACGCCGATTTTTCACTTTTCTGCTCGTTCCCGAATCATGAGTTGCGCAGCACGAGAGACGAAACCGGGGACTCAAATTCAAACGACCACAACGCCAGCCAAGGGAAAGAAAGAAAGATACTAGGTAGATGACAAACTGAAGTTGTCTCATTACTCTATTGTTATCAATTTCCGGGATGATGCACTTTGCCTGCGCAACTCCGATGGTAGCGTCGGCTTTACGGGTTAGCATCAGAAAGAGAAAGAGATCCTCAATCAATTACTTAAGCTGACGGCGAATTTCCGCGCAACAGGCGACCGCCATTACGTTGCTGTCTTGCTACCTGGACACGCACAGTGCTGCCGAGGGAATCTCGTGATCTTCACGGCATTCAAGGCTGTCGACTGAAATCATCTCACGATCCGTCGGTAGGAGGTTACGAAATATTCAGAGCGGCTACTTAGTCATTGCGCCGAGCACATGCTACCTATTTTCTACCCGACGCATACGAGAACACGTACGGCGACTACATCCTTCGTCTTCCTATTAGGAGTAATACCTGGGTATGCTTCGGTATGTAAGACCACAGCCACCGGATGCGACGACAAGGCTTGAGCTTGATTCAACTCGAGTGACGGAGTGACGGAATACACGGCCTCAACATGATTCATAGATAGCAACAGACATCAGTCACATCGAGCGAGCCTATCCAAGCCAGGCAGCATATTCCGTAATACAATGCCCATTATGCGCGAATGGGAATTCGTCCCCAGTGGACGGCGTAGCATCACGCATGATTGGCGAGAATGAAAAGTTGAAGGGAACACACACACGCATACAACACAGGCACTCACACACACACCCGCAACCCTGGAGTGTCCCGGAAACGCAAACCACTCCCAGCAAAGGGCTCATGCAAGCACACTTGGGATGAGAATCCTACCGCAACGAACCCCGCACGAATGTTTTCTGTGTGTGGTCCGGGAAACGATCGCGGTCGTCGCTGCGCGATCTCAGAACCTCGGAGCTGCCATGATCACGATCCTGGAATCACTTCTTGGACCCGTCAAGTGCATCGTTGCACATTCTTCCCCTCTCCCCTCCCCTCCCCTTCTTCTCAGCGCATTTTCACGTGTAACGCGCAAAAGAAGGGGGGCTGCGGCGAGATCATAATCTGATATACCTAGGGATCCTACTAGGCAGATGACTTGACCGAGTCAAAACTTCCCTTCCCTCCCGAGGCAAAAAAGTAAGGTAGGTAAGGTAATAGCATGGAGTAGTATAATCTGTAGTGTGGTTGCGGTCCTCTGCGTGCCACATGTGTGCATCTTTTTTTCACGGCCCCCCGACCGACCGACCGACCGACCGCGTCTCGTCTGACAGCAGCAGCGACACGACGTGCGTACATCGCTACGCCGGGACCCAGCCTCCTTGAAATGACGGTCCTTTGTCAAACATGTGCTAATATTCAGTAACCTTTAGTCAAGTAGGCAAGAAAGTAGTAAGAAGAGGGCTATGAACAACATTCGCCACATCGGAGACTAAGTAGACAGACAGGAGGCAGACAGACTGCGGCCCCAACGATCGCGTTACAGTTCTATTCTTGGCGACACCCCGGATTGTTTGATCTGAACGTGACTCTGCCTACCGACGGCGGAATAGCCTGCTCCGTGAGTGCCGAAACCGCTATTTGCTTTACACGACTAGTATTTACTATCTAGATCGCGCTGATATCTATCCTCACGTCATACCTTGATGGGAGACGCGATGCGTTTCGGCGACGAAACGGACCGGCGTGTGAGTCTGCGCGAGGACTCACTTACTTATGATACTCCGTACGCTGACTACGGTCCTGGTTATTTACTTTACTACGGTAGGCAGGTAGGTCTTTTCCTACGCGAAACGAACACACGTCAGACGGTGTTTGATTCGAATCTTCTCGAGAGCACATGATGGCAGGATCCTCGCTGCGCCGTCTGTTCGTCCGTCCGTCGCACCCGGACAACAACATTTACAAGGAATCGCGGTGAGACAGACGATGGGGAAATGAAGTCTTGCTTCCCGGATATCAGATCATATCACGGATTGAGATTGGTGCCATATGACATCTCAAAAGTCCTCATCGCTGCCTACACTAGCTTTTCACGCGCACGGACCTTGATGACGGCTTGCCTGCTTGCTTGCCTCCTTCGTACTTTATCGTGAGTAGTAAAAAGGCATCGTCTGTGCGTGTCCTCACACCTAACCCAGCTGAACGAAGCCCACGCCCCCCTGCTCGGCAAACGGACGAAATATGGTGTGAGAATTTAAGACGCCGATGGCGCTTACGATGAGGGCGTTGCAGCCTAGAATTTGGCCCGGGTTCCCGTGTGCGGTATGGGGGATCCGCACGCCGATTTGATTTGAAAGGATTAGAAATAGAGATGGACGGGATCGTGGTTTGCTTTGGTATGTAGGGATGCTATAGAGAATTGAGTAATAGGTATGCAGTGTGATGGATGGATGCGAAATCGCCACGGCGAGTCAGGGCAGGTCAAATGCCTCGATTTCACTCACTTTCACATGCTCCCTTGTAGTTAGGTCCAGACAATAATAGGTAGTGAAATCGCGACGAACGAGTCGAGAACAAAGGATTTCTTCCTTGCTTGTGCTTGCTTGTGGTGCTTTCCCGCGCTCCAATCCAATCCAATCCAGTCGTCGACGGATCTGGATCTGGACGGTTTTGTGTGCGTGCTTGTGCGTGTGAGTCATCGTCACCCGTCCGGGTGGATTTTTGGCTACCCTTCCATGTTTCTATTCCGTACTTACTAGCTATTAGTATTGCTACCTACCTTAACTTGTTACGGAATACTATTTGCTTCAATATATCGCGACTTATTTGGTAATGACAAGGAATATATTGTATCAACGCGTAGAAAATTGACGTGATGTATGGAATGAGGAGTTCTTGGTACCACGGACATGGACTTCCAGATCTTCGTTGGCATCCCGGCCGTGTGAGTCACCCGGTTGGCTACCCGGTACTTTGCTTGCTTGTCATCTACCTATTCATGACGGGATTGTCAGATTAGTTGAGACGTGACTGTTTCATGTTCTACGGGTTGAGATACTTAGATCGCGATTTCGATGGGCGTTCACTTCTTCCTGGATCTTATGTTCTGAAGTAATCGTAGTAGATGTATGCCTCCATGGCTGAGTAGGTAGATGCTCTTGTCTGAGTCTTCAGGACTACGGCGCGTGACCTACTTGTAAATTCCTCAATGTAGACTCCGTACAACGCCTCACCGTCTTACGAGGGACGGCTGAGATGGAGGGAGGTAGGTAGTAAGGCCGAGGTTTGTCACTGGGTTGAGTTCTCATCAGGGGACGGGGATTGTTGAGTCGCACGTGAATGTGTTTCGTATGGCTCATACTGAGGTAAGTCCCGACAATGGACTTGTGGGGGGCATGTAGTCATACATAGAGGCCCTGTTTTTCTGGTTTATGTGAAAGACGAATATGATAGCTAGAGTAGTGAAGCAACTTACCAACAGGGTCATCCGTGGCGAGTCCCTTAAGAGAGCGTTACGAACGAACAAAGGAGATAGAACACAGGGTGACATTGATACTCAATATCACATCTCATAGTCCTGTCCCGATATATATGACAGAAAAGGCTCTATCCCTGAGATTGAATCTTCAACAAGAAGGTTTGTCTTCTCGCAAAGATGATTTGGAATGTGCCTTGAATAGAAGTTCTAGGACATGAAGAACATGGCACTCATACCGAGACGTAAGAAAACTTGTCTGATCACCATTTGAACCAAACATTTACTTACTAAGTAGTAGCAGCAGGTAATACAGTCCTTGTGAATTCGCAATGCTCAATGAAACACCCGAGTCTTGATTAGAATACTACCAGCCCTGTGTTGATCCCAGTTTCAACATTGAGTGAGAATGCGGTCGTGTATGAGTTGCTATATCAAAGGAGCCGTAGCTTGCTACCAATTACTCATGTGATAAGTATCATGGTTTGCAGGAGATTTGCCGCAAAATCTGATCATGAGACAGACATGCTTGTCGTTTCGGTCGGCCTCCAACCGTAACGTCGATTTGAAGAGAGGTCGGGGACTCATACGAGTTGAGGCGCTCCTACAAAACAGTTGGTATGCAGGAAGTCGCCAAGAATAGCCACGAGTATCAAGTCAGATAGAATCAAGCAATCAGTCTGAAAATCATATTTTTGAGCCGGTGTTTGAAGCGAGTGTTCGGGGCGATCGGTCTGCTCGGAGCGATCAGTCAAAACAGATCATACTCGAATCGAGGACTTGCTCCGAGGAGCTCGTCGAAAGGCTCCTAGCAATTGCAACGACCGGTGGCCCGTTGCTATTACTCGCAGCGAGTACTCGACACGATGTGATTGATCGGAGGGACTGATCGAAGCAAGTACTCGACGAGATGCCGGTGATCGCGGCGATTGTTCAGTGATATTCGCTCGCCGCGATCGAACATTCAAAGGGGAATGTTTACATTACTCACTTGGCAGCCCTCAGTAGGTAATATCCCGATCGATTGTTTTCGGCTTTGTAATCGTTGGATACGGTTGATATTAGTACGGATAGAAAAGCTATGCTCTGGATAAGGAGCATCAGAGGAGCCTCTTTTGAGGGTTTGCAGCTCCCATGGACTGCAAACGATCTTGTGTGCTCATATATCGTTGATGACCTCGCGTTGAACTTCAATATTCCCCTTATATTCCGCACACGAGCACTATCCTCCCCGACAACGATCACTCATCACTTCAGTACACATCAGTTCCTCATTGTTGATTCGACAGCCACGCTGCCATGGCATACATTCCGGCATTGTCTATCTCTATAATGGGTATATACACGCACATAGTGGCATCAGGGCTGAGCTGAGCGTTCCGATGCTCAAGTTGGAAGAGTAATAGTGTCTACTAAGTAGAGAGTCATGTGTGAAGGGGGTTGGGTTGGTACAGAGGGTGGTCGGCGCGGCCTTTCTCTACGTCGTGTGTGTGTCTACAGCGTTTGTGTCCCGTTCTTTAGAAAAACGCCATATACAAATCCTCATCTATGAAAGATTATCCCTGCTTAAGCGCGCCCGCCTCTTTTTTTCCCATACACGGTATTTATACAAGGGTATCTATCCAGAGCCCAGAGTGAGGGGAATGATGGTGGTTTGTTTCACCACCAGCTCTTCTTTGACGTTTTCTTGTCATCGGCCTTCATCATCTGAAGGCGGCGCAGTTTCTCGCGGTTACGCGGGTCCAGGAGTCCGACGTGGCCGTCGTCGTGGAACCAGTGGTAGTCCCTGTTTTGGCCTTTCGGCGTTTGGTTCTGCATCTTGATGCGTTGCAGGTGGCGCAGCTTGTTGAGGCCGTGGCGGCATACTACGAGAGACATCACGATGGACACTCCTGTGACGGCGCCGAATCCCCATGTAGTTTCTTCAATAAAGTTCTCCAGGTTTGCGCCGTACAGACCAGCGATGAACGTTCCCATGGCCAGACCCAAGGTGCCGACGCTGAACTTGAGGTCGAGCAACATGAGAGAGTTCCGGTTGGCGTCCAGGATGGCGCGGATACTAAGGGGGCGCGAGTCAGTATAGCTTCAATCAAATTCAAGGACCAGTCGAGTCTTACATTTCCTCGGTATTACGGATAGACGATACCAAGTTCTGTGCTTCCTGGACGATTTCATCGCAGAGTTTGTAGTATGATTCCAACAGCATCTCGACTTCAGTGTGATCGTCGAGTTGTCGGTGGACATCGTGGGTCTTCTCCGTTAGATACATAGCTACTAGATCGTCATCGGCTTCCAGCAGTTCGTCAATGGCGTCACGGACAAGCTTTGCCTTCTGTTCGAAAGTGCTGACTCGTTTCGAGAGGATAAGGAGAACACGGAGCTTGTGGCGGTCGATATCATCCTCTAGCTCGCCTAGAATACGAATGACAGGCTCTCGTACGGCCTCGAAGTCGGCTTCCAGCTCCTGTGTTACAGATTGTAGAACAGCTTCGAGGGCGCGGAATTCATAGGGCAGACCACCGTTTGATGCCGGTCCTTTCTGTTGAAGCTTCCCCTGAAGATCGTACATGAAAGCGGACTGGGGGTAAGACGCCTTGGTGCCGTATACATCAAAGAGGAGCACCCGGTTGTGCTTGATGAGCACTTTGAGATGCAGCAGGTTCAGTAGTATCGAGGTCGGGCGGACAAGAATATGGGGCAGGTTGGACGAGTCGATTTTGCGCAAATCACGAGGCAAGAGACCGAACTACACGACGTCAGCTCGGCTGTCTGGGGGAAGAATGCATTCGATAGATTTGAATTTACCCTCGCGATCAGTTCGCTCTTCTTGAACTCGCTATCTACCAATATAACATTGCCGTTCTCGTCGACCTCAGTGCAGCGAAGTCGCGGCTCGGACGCAGCCTTCTTACTGAGCTGTCGGCGAGTGTTGAACATGGAATTATTACTGTTTGCTTCGCGCTCGGGATCGGGGAGGTCGTCGGGCTCGAGAGGTTGGCCAGGTCGTTTCGGACCAAAGCCCCAGAGCCATTCTCGCCATGTCGGCCTGCAGGCTTTGGGCGGCGGAGTTGGGAGATTGGATTGCGAGCGCAAAGCAAGCAGGTTCGGATGAGACGAACAGCGCTTAGCCTTAATGGCCCGGGGATTTCTGGCCGGAATCAGCGATTCGAAGTCCAGGATGCCCGCCTGCAGCGAGACCGGCTGATTTCGGGCAGCGCATTGGTATCTCCGAGTGGCCTGCCCTAGATAGAGGGAGGAAGTGGAGGACACGGCATGGGGGGTTGAAGAGAAGGACCGCAGGTTCTTAGTCTGCCGACGAAGGAAACGCAACAACCTGATTGAAGGCACCAATGGCGACGGATATGACGCCATCTGAAAGAAGAAAGAAGGGAAGACGGACGGAATATGGACGGAGAAGAGAGACGAAGTGAATGGGAAGTGGATTGCAGGGTTGAGGTGTGCGATGGAGAGTAATTAGTGACACGGCCTAGCTTTCTCGACAAAACGATCGCATTGCTAAAGCTCCCGTCGTTCACCAGGCCTGAAGATCAAAAGAGGTAGGGTAACTTAATACCTCCTCTGTGTGCGCGCGGGAGGAAAATTAGTTGGCGATGCGCGATTGCAACTCGTCGGAGGGCCAGAGATAAAAATTGAAGTGATAAGTAGTCCAGGGACCAGCAGCAGTCAACAGCTGTCTCCAGCTGGGTTGAGACAGTTGAAAGCCAATTGAAGGTCGCCCTGCAGCTGTCATAGGCACTTACACAAACACTTCCAGGTGCTGCCAGGAGTGCGGGATTTATGGTGGGTAGAGACGGATTTTGTAGACTGCAAAAACTTAGCGTGCAATTAATTCATTCACTTTCTATTCAAACGCTTTTCGCGTGTAAGTCACGGACTCAACTTCTACCGAGAATGTTCAGACAGTCTGCGAGATATTCTACATTTTTTGTGTCCTTCACAAAACTACCTACCTAGGTTGACTGAATCGCGACCGGTGATGCTTCTGTTCGTCATTCTGGTCTCGGGTCAACCTCACGATAGGGATTAACAGCGGCACTATTCCGTGCCATCACGGAACTCCTATCAGAGCCTCTCTGGATCCAATCTCAGGCGCAGGAGCTTTCTTGATAATACCAAGAAGCGGTTGATCTCGAGCTATGAAAATGGTATAAGGTCAATCGTCATTCTAAGACTTGGAGATGGAGCTCACGCCGATCAAAGTGCGCGGCAAGAAACGCGCGCCGGGAGAAAACATCCTTGCCTGGCCGAAACAAAAACGCGTTCGGGGTCGAGGTCAGGCAAAGGACCGTCGTCCTAGAGCCTCTGACCTGGAGAGGTCCCTCCCACTTGAAGTCCTTGAGCGCATTCTCTGGATGAGCGAGAATGTCAACTTCGCGCGCGCCAGTCTTCGTCTTGGACGCCTGCTCTCAGGCCGCTCGACTCTGCGCGATACCTTCCTCGCTGCTTTCGGACCAACCTGGGATGTTTGGTTTGGATGTGTACGGGGCCAGGGCGCAGGCTTTCCGGTCGTGCACAGTTACGCAGGATGGGAGACTGATACAGAGCATTTCGGTGGAAATCCTGCCTTCCAGGTATGCTACCTATCCACCCGTGAGCCCGTGGGCACGGCAAGCTAATTCTCCCTAGACCGATGTCCTGGCATGTCAATGGGCGACAATCGACATGATACTCGATTGTCGAGACACGTGGGTTCGGCGTTACGCTCAGAATCGACCCCATGAGCATTATCACCTATGGGGTGCCCCGACTGCTCCTAGCCCCCATGCGGGCTCTGGCGTCACAATTGGGATGAGCGGCATCAAAGAAGCCAGATACTACTTCTACCATGACTATGAGGCTTTCCGGACCATCGAAAAGATGAACTCCTACCGTCTATTGACGGATTATCTGCTGGAGCGCGACAAATCCTGGGTCGAGATTCACGAGTCGGCTGAGATACCCGATGATCTCCTGACGGGCCCATGGGACGAAAAGGATCTCCAGAAGTTCTTCTGGCTCGTGCAAGCAGGCGCCCGTTTATCTCCTGGCCAGACCTGGGAGATCACTCGTGAAGGGTATAGACAAGCCGTACGGAATCCACTTGTTCCCAACCTCACCGTCATACGCTTGCTTCGCTGCCTCGGTGCCTTTCGAAGATGGCCAGACCACGTCAAGGAAGACGAGATTCAGTGGATCAATCGGAACATCAAGCCCATGGTGAAAAACGCGGGCCATGCCTGGAAGGACAACTTCCGCCTCATGTCAGGCTCGAGGAGGGAGGATAATCCGTGTGTCAAATACCACTATATCCTACAGACGTTTGCAGGCCAGGAGTGATTGCGCTGTGAGAGCATGGATGCAGCCGGGTCGTTTCCCCAACCACCCACCGTCAGCAAACCTGGGGAACCCCGGAGAAGGCAATGTGTCACGATGCTTGCTACCTATCCGTAGTTCCCGTCGCGAAGGATCGGGGCTAGCGTTTACTGTCAGGTCGCTGGACGTAGAGTTTCACCATCGTCAGAAGACAGAAACATTGACACCGACTGCCAGAGATCAACGCCGTTTCACTGCACTAGATAGAGGAGGTACCGATAAGTAATACGCGCGTATCACCTTGAGATCTCTATAGATGGGACAGGAATGGCGTTTATATACTCCGTACGGACAGCACTGCATACTCTTGTAGCCATGGTGTTTCCTAGTTCCTCCTAACAACTCTCCATCCTCACAACCAACAGGGACATACCCAGACCACCCCCTGGTGATACCTTTGTCACTAGTGTCATCGGGAACGCGTCCGAACGTCGTCCAAGATCTTAAGCGATCGTTGCAAGCGAGATCGGATATAGACTCGCCCAACAACTCAGGTACGGAGTAGTCAAAAGGGCCAGATGTCTACCTATTTTTCCTCCTATTGGAGCGCACGAACACCTCGATACGGCATCGAGTCGTTCAACAGCGGAAAAGAATCCGCAAAAGCGTTCACAGCCCCAACAAATCACAACGCGCAAGACATAATACCCCGTACAGATCATCTTAGAACGAGAAACAAAAAAGCCCCGAATTTACAGAAGTCATTCCAAACCCGTCTCGTGATCATGAAAGTCTACGAAGCCAAGTTTCTAGCGGCGGACCGTGTTGCTCCTTTGCGGTTAGGGTTCCCTTGGAACCCAACGTGATGAGTTTCGCGGGGAAAAGAATCACAGGTTGCTTGCTGGTCGAGATTAGCCAGCTTAGCTAGTATTACGGTCGGTTTGCCCCGTTGGCTAGAACCAGAACCCCCCGCTTCCGGACCACACACCGTCGTTTCGACCACCCCCTTTTTCCTTTCTTGATCTCTGTTCCAGAAGTTGTTGTCAGAAGTTTACCGCTAGGTACCCGTGTAAAAGTACGAGACAGACAGATTGAGTCCATTTAGGGATGGGATTATGAATTGTGTAAAATGTACAATAAAATGTGAATGTGAATATCGAGATCTGAGTTGCTGCATATGTATGGAGCAGAGAGATGTGAGGGGGAGGGGAAGAGGGGGCGACTCGCCCTCGTGAACGTCCTTAGTGCTAAACCTGTCTGTTTACTCATTCATCGTGTACGGGGAGAAACACACACAACCCAGATCTTCAAATCATTCTTTTCTTTTGTTGAGATCACACATAGTCCTGTAGATCACGGATACGCTATTAACTATCCTAAAACTGAGTCACGTCGTAGTATAGGGAGCTTGGCAAAAGAGTGAAGATCGCATCGCTCCGTAAGAAAACAATTGGTGAGCGATGGCGGAAGCGCGATGGAAACACGAACTGCGTTTCTATACGCATACGGAAACCCTCGGCGTTATTAAGCGTCGGCGGCGAATGTGCCCAATGAGAATGGAATGTTGTCGTTTCGCCTCAGCGGTTCAGCTCACGTCTTGCCCGGGTTGAAGGTTGAGGTTTTGATACTGTATAGACGGCGTGCCGCTACCGATGGCCTCCTACGGAATACGGAGGACTCTGTAGAGAAAAGAGAAAAGAAGCCGATTTAAATCCGGAGAATCGAGGTAAACGACAAGTGATGAGGATCGCAAATATCCCACAGGAAAGTAAATAAACAACAATGAGAAAGAGAAGCAGTGATAATCCTCACGGAACAACCCGTCGTTACGAGAGTAACAAAAACGGCTAGTCACGAAACGGGAGAGACTCAAGAGTTGAGAGAGACAAAACAAGTCTGGCGTCTGCGTGGCCGCGCGCCCGCACCGCAACCCCCTAAGTTCCAAAAAGGTACCATCTGATCATTCGACTGTGGTTGTTGTGTTGGAACCAAACCATGGTGAGTGACATGAAACCAACCGGGCGGGTTCCCTTTCCCCCTGACTTAAACCACGCCTACGTACCCGGTACTTCCACTCCTTGTGGGTTGGTCTTGGTTTCGGGGGGAGACGTTGGCGCTAGACAAACGACTTAACTGACTTAGGATAATTATAGACATGACATGACCTCGGAATGACGCTTTCTTGCCTGCTTTGTCTTGCTTTCCGATTCAGGGCTCTCTTTTGAATTGATGGATTTGTCGTGGGTTTTGTAGGGCGTGAGTTACGGAGTTGAGAGGAATATTGAGGAGTGGGTACGGGGTACCGGTGATGAGGATCAACAGACGTGACGTGACACGTAACCGTCTGCTCGGCACGATCTGGCAACTCGAATTCGAGATTTGAAGGAATCTCTTCGAGTTCAGAGACAACAAGTCGAGTCCACGAGGAGGTATCGTAGGTATTCCGTAGGTACCAGTAGGTCACCAGCACGGATTCTCACCTCCATAGACTGACCTCACTATCCAGGTCTAGCCCCAGTTTGCCCCGGATAGCTCCCAACGCTAGGGAGTTACAGAAAAGGTCGAGACGCCTGCAATTCAACCTGGCCTGGCATGCGAACACCCATCTTCGCCTTAGGACCTCTCATATCTACACGTGAGCTGTCTGATTTTATTCCCGTCGTTCGCCATCGTTGACAGCCTAGGATTACGCCTTACGGTTGTTTTTGTTCTCGTTCAAGAGAGAGATCTTGAAAGGATTTCGTCACTAAAACAATCGGTCGAGATTGTAGCATTGGGGAAATTGTGATCGATCGAGTCTTTTACTCGATGTCGGCTAGGCTTGGTTTTGCTTGCTCGAGATTCTCAGGAACCTTAGGCTTGAGCTTTTTGATTGACTCTTTCGTCATCTGAGGGCAAAAAGACCAGCGAGAAGCTAGGTATATCTAACGTAGTCCTTATCACGTAGTTTCTCCCCAACGTTTGTTAATTATCTAGATTTGCTTTCTTTGCCAGCCAGGCCACGTATTGGCGGGAGGCTAAGAACCTGTTGGAGGGTCGGGATTGCAAGCAAAACTCTAGATAATAATAGCATGTGGTGATATAGTCAGGGCCTTGACAGTTTCGCTATGGCGAGGTTGTATCGGCACAGTTCGAGTCTCTCGATGTTTAAAACCAAGTCTTCTTGCTGATGCCAGATCGTGAAAGGTCCCTGTAAACTCTCAACTTCGAGATAGGAATGGCCTACCTACTCGTACGAAGTAGATGACTTTCTCGTTACTTCTCCCCGTTTCTCTCAAACTATCAGGCCATTATTAGTTGTAGCGGCCCGCTCCACATTGGCGATGTCAACAACAAGTTAACAACCTCTCCAGCTTCGATGCTTATGTCGTCATCAAACCCCAAAGTCCAGCATGCGGCTCGCATGCGGCATGCCTGTGCGTTGGCGCGACTTTGGGCTGAAAAGAGAGTGCGGAGTGCCTTGGGAAGAGGTGCCGCTTCCGCTAACTAGCTTCGTTGTGCAGACTTGCCGCCACTGAACCCAACGGCCCGAATTGCGCAGCTGCCCCAGACTAGTCAGGTCAGCAGATCATTTCGCGAAAAAGAACTGAGAAGCAGGTCTCGCCCAGGGAACTGGATCACAATATAGACAGCCATATATGGACGATAGTGCGAAGTGACGAGCGAGAAGGGAGTAGGTATCGTATCGTAAGGACAGGAAAAATAAATATCAGAATCCCACCCGTAACCTCAACGTTGCTGGGTAAATGTCTGGTGTTAACTTAACTAACTCACTAGTGGCCTATAGCGAAGCTGCTGCTATTATTCCTTCTTCTCCAGCTTTTCGTACCAGAGCCGGGCACGGGATCAGTGTTGCATCACGTGGGCGGGTTGGCTTTAGTCAAGAGAACTGAAGGTCCTCCGGCAACTAGCAGACTGTGGTAACCAACCAGATCGGTGCAAGCCCCATGCAGTGAACTCAGTAGTGGTACAGTATCAAAATAGAAACTCGACAGAGAGACAGGGTGAGTTCGAATCGGTTGAAAGAAGCACGAAGCACGACTTCTTTTGCGCAGGAGGTAGCAATAGGGATTGCTTTTTCTCGGGGAGACAGACAGAGAGAAAGCTGGCTATGGGATTTCGTTTTCGTTCGAAATGTCGGTTAACACGGTTTCGTTTCGTGATATCTTCTTCATGAGCGCTTCTGATACAATACGAAGTTCGGATTACTCAGAGAACTATAACATTGCAGATGTTATAGTCCGCAGCTATTATGCCCGAGTTGCTTATGTCGGCAAGAGAGGAACGAGCCGGCTCTGACTCGGACCTGCTGGGGGTAAGATGTCTATTCGAGGTTTGAGGTTTGAGCATTGGAGTAATCCGTAACCTGGGGGAGCTGGAGCAAGAGCAGGAGCTGGCAAACGCGGCTGTTTGCAATGGGGTTACTCACGATGGTTCTTACATATCGTATATGTACTAGCAGTATTTTGCCCATCGAGTCGTCTCAACTCATCAAATGTAAGGTACCTTCAAAGTACACTGCTTCACAACCAGGGGGTGTCGCTACACAGGTGAGCGAGGCAGGTCGTTGACCGGTTCGTACGCTTATTAAGTGGCAAGTCGCGGAACCTCACCGGGTAACTCTTCAGCGGAACAGCAGCGTGAGTGAAGAGTAATCAATTCGTAGAGAGTCGGTTGAAATACTGCCTGGAAAGGCATGCCTTCTGTAATTACTCCGGAGACTACACGTGTAGATAATTACTGGATCGGCATCGCGTGTCTCACCTTTGCCATGTGCTGGTTCTACACTTACTTATACCGGTATACAAGTAGTTAGACAGGTAGGTCGTCGGAGCCAGGTCGGCAGACGGGAGGGACGCCTGCGCACTCCAGGTCAGTTACCTGGTTGTGTCGGTCGTGTCTCGTCGTGCAGGAGTGAGACATGTGTTCATGCCTTTGTTCTTGAAATTGCTCGGTCGCTCAACGCCTGCACCAGGGACTCACCCAGGCGTGCCAGGCATACTGTATCCCGTAAATACAGTGCCCGACTCCTCGTGACGCGCTCTCTCCTCTCCGTACTGCTAGGCCATGGACTGATATCATAGACAACGTCTAGTGTAGGCAGTGTAAGTGCTTGGTGTTATTAGAGAGGTAGGATTTGGAAGTCGTTGAATATAATCTCCTGGCCTTGGCCCCTTTAATGGGCCCAAGCTGAGTTGGGAAGGCTTTAGGTGCCAGATTTATGAGCCAGGCACAAAACGGTAGGTAACTGGTACTCGACACAGTTAGCGCCGTCAGGATTTAGCGCGGTAGCAGTACCGGGTACCTACTCGTAATTATGATCTCCGGTCGGTAACAGACACTAAATCTTCCTACCTAATGCACACCATGCCAGGTACCAGGTACACTAATGTAAACAGAAGGTGGCACCGGGACCGCAACGAGCCCAGTACGTGTGCGAAGTACCCGCGAGGTACCTCGGGCTATCTCTTGCTGAGTTAATAACAGGGTAATAATTGTGAGATTACCATTGCAAGTCGTTGCTTCCTTTATTTCACGGCAGTGGGGATAGACGCACGCTACCTACGCTATGTTGAGGTAAGGACGATCCTAGTAGCCTCCGAAGTCCCTACCAGACCTGCCTAGTGCCTTCCGTACATTAACCTGTCGACATTAGCGTGCCTGCACTAATCCAGAGAATATGTAATTAACTGCGGCAACCGGGACTTGCAGATCAGGGCAACCACTTCTTCCAGTTCCGTCCACTCGGCCAACTTCGTCCGTCCATCTTCCTCCTTCTCACCTTTGATAGAAAGCATCATCACCACAGTAGACCTCACCGTTGGCGAAATCGAGAGTCGAACCGATCCATCCTCGGACCCGACGACGCAGAACAGCCAGCAAGCCTCGAACATCCATTACCTCCAAAGGTTCACCCGACTGCAGTGAGCGACCTTAATTCGCGCCATAGGTACGTACCAACAACTCACCTGTACGCGGCCGCTGCTACGCTACGGGCACCTGCACCTGTAAGCGTACTGTATCTCGGGTACCTGGTAGGCGCCTGGTAGTATCCCGTAGTGGACCTAGCGACCTGCACACTGCCCTCTCTCCCTCCCTCCCTTCACTACCCGTACCGCCTGCCTGCCCTCATCATCTCATCCCCCCCTACCTACAGACAGGCTCTGGCAGGGACTGGACTTATTATCTACTTCCGACTCGTACTTCGTGCACCACTTTCTGTTTGTCCCTTGCATTTAACTGCAATCCGAACCTGCGGCATCATAATTCTGAACTTTCTGCACAACATCGTTGGTGCGAATCACTCACTCATTCATTCACTCGCACGTTCAGCCATTCTCACCCATTCAACCATTCACTCCTTGATCATTCAATTCAATCCATCCTATCCTTTTCCATCCGACCAACCATCTTCATCAATCAATCCATACCTACTTTCTTCATTCATTCACTCGCATCGATCAAGCAATCAAGCAGACGGACAAACAGACAAACAGTCTATCACTCACAATCAAATTCATCCTTCCTTCAGTCCTTCATCCATCAACTCATCCTCCTCCCCATCAATCCATCCATCTATCTACGGACTATTCTATTTCAAAGAGGCACTCCTTTCCTTTCCCGTCTACTTCGTACGAGCAAACGCACTCCTACGCAATTCTACCTCTCCCGAGTACCGAACTGACACACCTACCGCGCTTGCGCAGTCGCCGTGGCAGTTCCTAGAGAGACCGCCTGGATTGCAGTGTGATTCATTTTAATGCCTGCGTGCCATCGTACCGTTCAGCCTGCATACCTAGTCAATCACCTGAATGGCCGTGTCGCCGACCGTCATCCGTCTCCCATTCTAGACAGCAACATCCGGTCATCGCTTATCACCGCACGCAGACGCAGCTCTACCTCGTGTCAGGGATAGACCTCAGCCCTCAGTTTTACCACTCAAGTCACCGCGACGATCTTCCTTCCCATATTTCAGCAAGACAAGGTTAATCCCACGTCGACGTGCGACCGTCGACCAATTTGACCGCTTAATAAATAAGTGCCCTCGGATAGAGACACCCGAGACGCCGGGTGTCGTTAATCTACGTACGCACCACCAACCTGCCACTCAACCAACCATCGTTTTATTTGATACCTACCACAACATCCAGACGACCATCAACTGACCTACAGGGGTCTAGATTCATTTCAGCTCGTGAATTCATTCGTCAGCCGTATCCAAGCAGTCCACAGATAACCAAACGAGCTGTGCCACTGGGAACAGCAAGCAGCGTTGCAACCGAGAAGGAGGCAACGCAACATACGAGTTCGGAACACACCAGTTTTAACAGTTTTTTTTCATCACCATGTCCGCCATGGAGGGCGATCTGCTCGGCCTAGGTAAGTCAAAAAGCGTCGATATTTTGTATATCCCAGAGACCCGCCGTAAAACGTGCAGAACGAGCCGTCCCCTTTTGTGTACACTGCCTCTTCTTATGGCGCTTTGTGGTCGCCGCCCGGGTAGAATACATGCTGCGGCCCAGGCCTCAGGTGCTCTGCGGTCGATCCACTTGGCCCAGCCAACTGTTTGTTTCATTTGTGGTCGCCCATGTTTCACATTATGCGGCAGCGTCGTCATTCCCGCCTGCAAACAGCCGCGTATTCCTTGCTAACCTCTGCTGTTTGCTGTATTTCTAGGCCAGCCATCAATGGATGATTCGGCTGCCCACTCATCTCTCGCGTCTAACAACCCATTTCGCAATCGCGCTACCTCGCCCAACAGTGCAGTTGCGCCTCCTCGTTCGCCTTTTGACGACCCGCCTCCACGACCAACTTCGCGGAACCCTTTCCTCGATCCTGCGTATACGACTTACCCTAACTCGCAGCTTGTTACGTCTCCGGAGAAAATGTCACAGTCCAATGGTGCCCAATCACCTCCTGTCGAGGATCTCTTTGTAAATACAAAGCCCTGCGGAACAATCAGTGAACGCTTGCTAACACCATGTTCAACAGGATTCTCTCGAGATCCAGGAAGGTGCAAGCAAGAAGCCTCAGTCCAAGTCGAGCGGTGGACAGCCTTCCGCCACCAGACCTTCTCGCGGCCCTCCCCGTGGTGAAAATATCCCACCGCAGGGACGTGGTCCCTCCAATTCTCATCGCCCTACCCGATCTCAGGAAGAGGCGCTCAAGGGACGCAGGATGCAGTCTGGCTCTGAGAGCAAGCGAACTGGTGCATCTCCACCACGACGAGTTGACCCGCGTCTACGCCGTAACAGTGACTCTTCCGTTATGGAGAAGCCTCTCACCGAAGGCGAAAGAACTTTGCGTGAGATGAAGCAGAAAGAGAGAGAGAAGCGTCACCGCGAAGGCAAGAGTAACAGACCCAGAAAGATTGATATTATTGACCAGCTAGATGCCACTAGTATTTATGGCACTGGATGTAAGTTTGCTTCTCCTAGCCAAGCAAGCATGTCAGCCGACTGACCCGTGTTTTCTGCCTTTAGTATTCCACCATGATGGCCCGTTTGATGCTTGCAACCCTCATCGCAACCGGAAAGGTAGCCGTCGTGCACCTATGCAAGCCTTCGCCAAAGACTCGGCGAATAACACCATTGGTGGCTCTGGCCCCTTGAATAGCCGAGCGGATCATACGCTCTTCATGGGACAGGAGTACCACGACGCATCGACCATGTACGGTAATCGGGATCCGATGAAACCCAAGGCCCCTGAGATGGAGCTTTTCGATCCAAAGTCACGCGGCGAGATGGAGCATGGCGAGGAGACGCTTGGTCTGGGTAGCTCGACATTCTTGGAAGGAACACCGGCCGCCCGCACCGCTATCGTCCGAAACCAGGAGGAGTCGGCTCAGGAAGCCGCTGAACTAGGTTTGGGAAGAAAGAAGTCTGTGGTGCAGCGTTTCAAGAACATCAAGCGTGGCCCCAAGGATTACAGCGAGTTGGGACGAGTCACTAGCCCCGACAGCTACCACCATCCCAAGTCGAGTTACCCTAACGGAGGAAGAGATAGCGAGCGCAACCCTTTCTTCGCCGAGTATGATATGGAAGAACAGGCCGGCCTCCGACGAAAGGACAGTGATGCCATGTCTCCCGGAGCTTCGCCAGTGCAACATGGCAGCAATGGCCTCGAACGTCGGGCCACAACCGACGCGACGATGGACGTTCTCGCTGAGGCACAGGCAAAGCAGGGAGCTGGTGGTGGCTTCCTTTCCCGAGTGAAGAGCTTGAAGGGGGGTGCTCGGCGACCGCGACCAGAGCCGCCGGTCAAAGATGGTATCCCCGGTTACCCTCAAGGCGCTGCCTACTAGGCTATGGGGGATTTCGCCATATTCGATCGATATTGACGGGCAAATGGCCTGTCCTCGAAACCGACGGCGTTTCGTGCGTTTGCGTGGAGATGGGTCGTTTTTTTTTTCGGGATACGTTTGATGTGCACCGGTATCTTTCTCGTGCGTCGGGTTGTGGCGCTTTGTGCTCGATCAAAGCAGACGAACTGCCAGTCCCATTGATTGAGAAACAGGGGAAAATCTCATGGGCGGGTTAGCTTTTCATGTGCTTCTTCGTTGCCTGACAGAGAGGAGATTTCGGGCCTGACCTGCTGTGAGGCTAATAGAGAGCTTCACATCCAACCAAGAGGCCGCTCGTTACATGGAAACGGGAAACGACCAAAGCAGAGGCTCCTCACTACCGAGTAAAGTCTGCTTAAGACTACTGCGGATTGAGATATGCGATGGGTTGGCTTCAGGAATAAGTCCAAATGCATCGAGTTTCTTTCTCGGGCATTGATTTAGTATGAGGAAGATTGAGTATCTGGTTAGATTGCAGGGAAGGGGACGGCAGGTGTAGAATCAGCAAGCATCGTTCCCCTTTCCAGCTTTCAAGGAATCAACTCCGGTAACGAGATGCCCCACTTTAATTCCTTTTCGTAGAGCTCAGTTTTAGTATGCGAATCAGCTATGAATGTTAAACTCAGACAGATAAAGCTCAACTGGCCCTCGTCCTCGCCTTCCCGTTCTCAAGTTTGTCCAGTTGATGATCCTGCCGGTGCTTGAGAGAGTGCCTGGTGCCTGCTGCTTTTGCCGACGAAACCCCCGGCCATTGGTCCGAGAGTGATCCCGACCCGGAGCAGAGAGGGGTATGCCCTGGCGAACAACAGTCTCACTGTGTACCGCTGTTTGTTGTCAACAGGTACTTACTTGCCATTTCTCAGTGGGCATGAACCTCGCGTGACTTCTCTTCCGCAACACTTCCTCAACATCAACGCTCGACACGAGGCATCGCCATCATGGATGACGATACCGACGACTCGACAGGTGGCCGTGTTCACTCGCCTTCTTCGGGAATCGAGCTCTACAAGTACGAGGTCGAGCGCCAGGATGCTCTTTACCGCGGAGGCGTTATACCCACGGGATGTCACGAGATTGATGACGTTCTCCTTAAAGGAGGCGGCTTCGATCGCGGTTCTGTCGTCGGTATTAGCACCGATGTCCTCGACTTTGGTCTCATGGTAAGTTCTATCCCCTGGTGCTTCCTTTGAGTTGATGACGTTCGTCATCGGAGCTGTCTTCTTCATTCTCGATGTGCTGTAGCTAACGATGATACTCTACAGATTGGTCTTCAAACCATTGCGCGCATGCTGGTCGCTGAAGCGGCGCCTGATGGCACTCCCCCGGCCAGTTCTGACAAGAAGAAGGCGGTTGTCATCACGGTTCTTCCGCGCGACACCATTACCCCCATTGTTGCTAACGTCCTTCGCGCCCAGCTGAGTATCAGGTTCGGCTTTGCAGTGTCTCAGGATAAGACGATGGTTCGACGTTATCTGGATCTCATCGCTATCTCGCGCGTCTGGGATGTCGAGGGCCTATGTCAAGCAATTCATGAGGTCTGCCCCCGCAAGATCCCTGGCTATAATTATGAGGAGGAGGATTCGAGCCTCCTTGGTCTGAGTGAGGGAGTTCGATCTGACTGCAGCCTGACCGAGTCCCCTGACACTCGTCAAAACCCAATCAGTCCTTGCGCTGGTAAGGGACAACAGGGCCAATCTGTTGCCGCGAGTACCATCGCTGGAACTCCACGCAAGAGAGACTTGACTGGATCCTATGAGAAGGGAGAGAATGGCAATGTTCTCCCTGTCACACCTCGCAAGCCTGCTCGATCACTTCCGACTACGCCTGAAGCTGCGATGGACCTCTCTCAGTATGAGATTGAATATGATGGTGACACCATTGCTGGAACCCCACGCAAGAGAGTCTATACTGGATCCCATGAGAAGCAAGAGACTGGCTATGCTATTACTGCCACGCCTCGCAAGCCTGCTCGATCAACTCCGATAGCTGCGATGGGCCCTCCTCCTCAATATGAGGTTGGAGACGATTATCTTCCCATCCCTGGAATCCCATGCAAGAGAGTCTATCCTGGATTTCATGAGAAGCAAGAGCATGGCCAGTCTCCCAACGTCAAATATGGCAAGTCTGCTCCAGCATCTCCAGCTGCTTCATCTGCAACCAAGGCGGGTCTTCCTCCCCTGCGTATGTCTGGACTACGAAAAGAAGTGCAGCGATCAGAAGTCCTCGACAGTGATGACGAGGAGCCGTTCACTCCCCCCAGACAGACATCCTCCACTCCACCGGAGAACCCATGCTTGACACCCACAGGCACTGATAGCCAACTCCCTAACCCAAACTCGTATCTCAACCTCCCTCAGCCACGTGGAACACCCTCCGTCTTCGAGAGCCTCGTTGCCGCCCATTTCACGGATGGCCTCTCCCCCTACACCAGAACACCCCCCAGACTCAGTTTCCGTCAACGCCTCATCCGCAGTCTCAAGGCCTCTCCCACCCAATTCGGATTCAACCGTGTCCGCGCTGACATCGACAACGTCAACATTGACTCCGATTCGGACGAGAAGCCCACGGCCCCGGACATCATCTTTATTACGAGCATGACCCCCTTCCTGGCTAGTCTCTTCCACACACACCCCAAAGAGAAAGCCCACCTCATCCTCTCCCACCTAACCACTTTCTTCCGCGAACTCGCCCGCGACCTGGGTCCCCTTTTCCTCCTCCTCAACACAACCACGCGCACCTCCGCCCCGCACACCAACCCAGCCGAACCGAGCCTCCGCTCGCTCTTCAACAACCCCACCAAGCATACCTCGCTCGACTTCATCCGTCCGAAGCCCGCCTACGGCCTAATCTTCTCGCAACTCCTCGACATGCACATCCTCTGCACGCGCCTGCCCCGCACCCTCATGGACGCCGAGGGCAGCGTCTTCGGCGAGCACTGCGAGGACCTGGAGCATAACTGGGCCGTGGAGATCCTCGTGGACAATTTCGCGCTCTTGCAACCCCCACACAAGCGCGAGCAGAAGTTTGCGGCTGTCGAGGTGCGCGATGAGTGGTTGATTGCGGATGCGTTTGAGGGTCAGGGTATTGGCCATTTTGTCTGATCTGATTGGGATCCTTTTGTCGAGGTTGGGTCTTGATTTCTCTTGTCAACTCTGTCTTGATTCTCTTGGCAACCCTTAATCTTGATCTTCCCAACCCGACTCTCAACTTGAATCTCGAGAGCCCTGTCAACTCCTTCTCAAGATTCTTTCAGTCTGGCAGTAATGCCCCGATCGAGCACGTTCGTAGGATCGGCCTCGGTCTCTTTGTTTGGTCATCTAGTGGCGGCGTCCACTTGTTTTTCTTTTCGTTTGGCGGTGAATGGCGTTTGTACTGAGTCCTAACACGATGGTAATAAGATCGTGACGATGCAGAGGAATCAGTGTTGAGCAATGCAATACGTTTGAGACTCAGAAAATCCTCTCCAACGCTCGAGGTTCAGAGGATCCTCTCCAGATAGGTCTATAGGACCCATCAATGGTAATTTTGAAACAACTTGCTTTTGAATGATATCGTGATCGAGACTCGTAGAGTCCATCAATGCAACGGTCTGGTCGTCAACACCCTCACTTAAGGGGGCTCTCGATACTACCAACCGACATCATGATAGGACGGTCATGTTAATGGTAATTTAGCCCAGTAAGTCGTTGCAACATGCTTCTCTGTTGATAAAATGAACGTGCCAAAATGTATGTACCTGTATTACATCTTCCTCTGCAGTCCTCTTCCCCTTCTCCTCCTCATGCTAGGCAAAGACCTCGACTTCCGATCAAGTCTGGAACGATAAGGCCACCTTACGCCTCTTCAATGTAAATACTTTTCATCCATCGAACCCATTCCTATGCCGATATCTGGACCTATAGGTCTCCCCAGACCTCATCCATTCCATCATCAATCGACTCCTTCTCTCCCTCGTCTTCGTCCTCAACGTATGGCTTCAGTCTCTCGATCAACTCCTCAACAGAAATCTCTTCATCGGCCTCAACCCAGTCATGCCCGTGCTTCGGGTCACGAGGCGGGATAAGCACCGAATTGAGAACCTGAATAACGCCGTCCATGGAGATGCCATCCTCGATGGCAACGTTCGTGTATCCGTTGATGCGAATATTGACTAGGCGGTACCAATGGGCAATATCAATGGACAGGCTCTTGTGGTCGAGCAGAGTAGGAAGGTCGACGTGGTAGTGACCGCGGTCATCATCACCTTGGCCCTCTGCTTTGTCCTTGTTGCCGTAGAACTCGTCCGAGTATAGCGTCTCGTTAACTACAAGGTGGTACTTGATGATGGCGCGTAGGTAACTAAGCCCCTTCTTCGTGTTGAACAGGAAGGCGTTTGTGCCGGGCCCGAGCTTGCGGAAGGCGAAGTTAGTAGGGGCAAAGACAGTCAGACCAGTGGTGTAGCATGTAGGCTCTGAGTCATCTCCTTCGCACTTGTCCTGCTTGCCGTCTTTACTGGGCTCGTCGTGGTGTGGTAGCATGCCTGTCTTCTCGGCCGCTAGCTCTAATGTCGAGAACTTGGAGGGAAACAGCGAGATCAGACGTCGAGCCGGTGGTGGCGGGACAAGGATGCTGTCGATGGCATGGATGACACCGTTCTTGGTGAACTGTGGCCGGAGTGTTAATACGTGGGCATGCATTGAGATTCGAATGAGATGAACATACCATGTTGCCCAAAACAACTCTGCTGTAAAAGTTGATCCGTAGTCCAAATAAACTGACGCTGATCCTCAAGCGCTGAGGTCGTCCGCCAAGTCTTTCTCCTTTGAGAGCAGTAGGCACAGTGTGTTCACCAAACAGGCGACCAGCGGGATACTCATCACGCAGAATATGGTACTCAAGGATCTTCTCAATGAACTCCTTCGGCGGCTTAGGGTGGTGCTCAGGAATCTTGTCAAACGCCTCGTCAACTGGTACGAAAGCGGTGACCTTCGAATCGGTACTGTTCAACAGCTTGACGATGTCTGGGAAGTCATCCACGAGCTTCGCGAACTTTTTACTGTGGTTGGACTTGTGAATGGCCTCGTAAATGGTCAGGTCTGTCAGGTTTTGGCCATCATGGCCGCCATGACCACCACGTCCAAGGCCGAGGATAGCGTCAGGATCACCGGGTGCGAGGATGGAGTTGAGCAGGTTGAGCTCGGACAGCTCATCGACAATCTTGTGCGTGCCCTTGCTGATGGAATCGACGGTCTCCTCCACTGTCGAGCGCAGAGCTTGCCACCAGTTCGTGACCGTGTCCTCGTAGACTTCGACGGACGGTTTCTCGGCCTCTAGGACGAGTTGCTGGGCTGTCGCGTCATCTGGTATGACGATAGCTGTGGCGGCCACCGCCAATAGGGGGACCAGCTTAGTATAACGCATTTTGTTCCCCTTTCGAAAGCTTCCTTTTTGCTATGGTAGATCCTCAAGTCTGAAGAATCGATGTTTAGGCAGACGTTTCTCTTTCACTTTTCTTACTCCAACAGTTTGTCACAAAATGTAAGACCAGGGCGTTCGATCCCGGTCTCTTTGTTGAACCACACTGAAATCTCCTGACGTCACGCCAGGATGACGAACACAATCAGATGCAGAAGACAACTAGGAATTGTTTAGGTATGCTGTGGTTGGCAGTACAATCATTCCTTGGTAGTATGCAGCTCTCGAAAAGCAACACAATGTGGAACGAAGAGAGAGGAAAGAAGAAATCACAATCGATTCATCGTTCTGATTCCCTTGAGAAGCTCCAATTCAAATATGACTGGGTCGCAACTACCTGGCTGGCCAGAACCGCATTCCCCATTCCATGTCCGCGTCATACGGTCGTCATGCATATCGAGTCGACGGTCCTGTAGGACTTACTCGCCTGCCTTGTCAGCGACGCTCTTTCCTCATATGAAGTAAACAGAGGAAATGGAGAAGAGGGGGCGCTATATCCCTCCTTAACTTTATAAGAGCTACCCAGCAACTGCGACTAGACACGGCATCGAGCTACGTTCTTAACCGGCACTGCCACGGGAGCCCGCTCTCGTCCCGTTCAACTTTAACACGGTAAGTGCTTCCCCCGGGTTCGGTTGATTGGTATATCTTACACCCGGACTTCCGGGGGTGAAACGGCTTTTGTGCCCCTGTGGCTTACTGAGAGACCTTACACGACGTTTTGAGGAGCACGTTGGAGATACTACGACGGATTACATATAAAGACGTGATGCCTCCTCTCTAGACCCTATGATGGCTGATATGTCACGTATAAATGATGAATTTGCGGCACTTGACTCAGAAATCTGGGGATATCATTTTCCCCATTCTATCCCGGCTGTTCTCGACGGCCGAGGCACGACGTCATTCATTGTGAAGTCATCGCCCAGTCTAATGTTGACACAGACAAGTTGTAAGGCGTCTATTCAACGAGTGTGAGTAGGTATTGAGAAATCTTCGTATGTATTCTTGCGCTCCCAGGCTTAAACCAGAGAAACCCCCCGTCTTTCATAGGCCCTGTTCAAGATAGGTATTCGTATTCATGTTCGAGGAAATATTAGGAAAGAGAACTCATCGTATGCCAAAAGGGAGAATAGGTATCGTGAAATCCAAATCCGCCACGCGCTATAGTGCCCAGTAGACCCGAATCTGGGCCTTCCTGACATAGTTGGTCCATCCGGGGAACCTCGCGCGGCCCCATATCGTCACCATGTCCCCTACCCTTAGACTTCTGACAAAGCTGCCATCCCCCGTGGCCTTGCCACGACCACTCGCGTCCAATTCTGCGCCTGCGCTAGACTCGGGGTCGATGTTGTCGTTGTAGGACCACTCGATATGGTGGTCCTGCCATTTGCTTGTCGCTACCTGGTTGCATCGTATCTTGTGGTTCGGTGACGGACGGAGTTCATGATAGTATGCAGATCCATCCTCTCTAAGGGGTGGCCACACGGGACGCAGACAAGATGCGGTGGGCCCGCTTTCAGGGCCGTCGGAAGTGGATAGCTCATTGCCATCAGCCGAGTCTTTGCTACGGGTCAGTGGCGGCATTATGAAGGGAAGACGCGTACACCTACCAGAATTTCCCTTGTCAAAGCGATCAATCCCCGCGTCGAACCAGGTCCAAGAGAAACTCTTGTTGTGGCTCCAGCCTTGATCGCGACTCGTGATGTCGAAGACGACCTTCCGGAAGGGATGTTCCAGGTCTATGGGTGGCCCATCGATGTAGCGTTTGAGTTCTTCTCGCGAGTACTCCTCTTCCAGCTTGCGTGGAGGAGCTTCCTTCTGCCAAAGCTCTTGGTCTTGATCGCTCGAATGCCACCCCGTCAGACCCAACGGTTCCGTTCGAAGCTGGTGATGCTGGTCAGTAGAACGTTCGTCGCAGGAAAGACACCGTCTTTCATCCAGCGTTGTCGTGATGGTGACTGACAATAAACATATTCTCCTTCGGGCCGGAACCCTGCACCTCGATAACCCTTTCCCGGGTGGGACCCACAAACTCGACGCTGGCCACCGAACAGGCCCAGTACTCGGCGAAGTCCATAACAATGTCAACGACCTCGGGCGGGAAGTGGGTGGCCGCCGCCAGGATGCGCTTGACCTCGGCACATTGCTTTGGCGTAGGTTCAAGGGAGTACGTGAACTCGGGCGGCGATGGTGGACGGATTACCCTCGAGTAAGGGAGTCTGGCAGATCGTCCTCGAAACATCGTGTCGTCGGGCAGCTGGCTAGATGCTATGCTGTGGCTATGCCAGCTATCTTGGAGAGGCAGGGTTGATGTGACCGTAGGTATTTTTGTAGAGATGGTGGTAAGAAGATTACGATGTTTGTCTATTAGTTAAAGGTGAGAAAGACTACCAGGTAAGTATAGAGGTATGGAGTTGATTAACATGAATTGCATAGATGGTGCAGGCAGGAAAAGCGCAGTATGCTGATCATATGATGCCTGCCTGTCGATGACTCCTCTCCTCGACGAGTGAATGATTGGAAGGGAAGAGAGGAGCAATGGAGAAAGCCAAGTGACATCACCAGCGCCTGCTAAATGTGTACATTCGGAATACTCGATGAAGACTAGCGGGTGCCATCGTTTGATGCGTGCGGATCGGTACCTGTAAGTATTCCGTGCTTGCCTGAGACCATGGTTTTCCGTATCGCGCTACCGGTTCGTCTACCGATATCCGTACAGTACCAGTCTTTCGGTACACTGTACGTGTACTGTATGGGAAACGGCGTACGGATTCGACACCTCGCCGACCTAATTAACAGACTACAGGATGGGAGGATTTCTTCGGGCAAGTTATCATAACTGCGATTGTATATCTTTACTGTTAAACCGACGAATGCAGAATCACCACAGCCGGTATTACGGAATTCTAGACGGGCAAAGGAATGTAGTGTAGGTAATCCGCACCTGTGTAAGTCCCCGGGCCGTACGGAATCGAAGCAGTCTCAATTTCATGGCGTTCTTTCGTGCTTCCTTGCTGACCAATCTGTTCCCCGTAGGTGATGTGATATCAGAATAAAAAGTGTTACAGCTTGTCTCGCCAGAAGAATCGCAAAAGTCCATTCCTCGGCTTGTTTGTGTCTTAGTCAATCCGCCGTCAAATCTCAACCATGTCGGCTCAAAGATATGGCCTGCAGACTCTTCGTTGGGCCGGCGCATCGTTGAAGCCAAGGACGGATCCTGGTCGCCTTCCGGTAAGCCACACGCCACCCGCGAGACAGTTCTGGAATCCGTGTGTTAGACATGGAGCGCGGTTGCTGCATTCGCAACCTCAGCGGCGCTCCAGTTCTGTGCAGGGCGATGCCTCAAATCCGGCAATGGCCTTTCCCTGCCTTGATGCGCTCGAATTGAGGTCCGCGAAGCTGGAAGCGAAATCTTTGTCGAGCGGTCCGGAACCCGCCTACACCGCCGGCGCTACGGAGATCTATCACTGCGTCGAGCCCTTCCTGCTTGATTGGGGCGGTGTTCTCCCCGGGTTTGACATAGCCTACGAAACCTGGGGACGGATGAATGCCGACAAGTCGAACGTCATCCTTTTGCACACCGGTCTGTCTGCTTCTTCCCATGCACACTCGACCGAGAGCAACCCGCAGCCTGGATGGTGGGAAAAGTTCATCGGTCCCGGAGGATGCTTGGATACAGACAAGTATTTCATCATCTGTACCAATGTTATTGGAGGCTGCTACGGATCGACTGGTCCCAGCAGCATCGACCCGGCCGATGGTCAAAGATATGCCACTCGCTTCCCCATCCTGACCATAGACGACATGGTTAGGGCTCAGTTCAAGCTACTGGAACACCTGGGCGTCCAAAAGCTGTACGCGAGTGTGGGGTCGAGCATGGGCGGTATGCAGTCTTTGGCAGCAGGCGTTCTGTTTCCCTCCAAGATTGGTCGCATCGTCTCAATCAGTGGGTGCGCGCGAAGCCATCCCTACAGCATTGCCATGCGCCATACTCAAAGACAGGTGCTCATGATGGATCCTAACTGGAATCGTGGATTCTATTACGGACGAGTTCCGCCACATGCCGGCATGAAGCTAGCACGCGAAATCGCCACGGTCACCTACCGGTCTGGCCCGGAGTGGGAACTGCGATTTGGCCGGAGGCGAGCTGATCCCACCAAGCCGCCGGCATTGTGTCCCGATTTCCTCATAGAGACTTACCTCGACCATGCGGGCGAGAAGTTCTGCTTGACATACGACCCTAACAGTCTCCTATATGTCAGCAAGGCCATGGACTTATTCGACCTGGGTCGTAACAATCAAGAGGGTTCTGCCCAGAGACGAGCAGAGCGCAATGAGCTGATTCAATCCGGGTCTGAACCGGTAGTCAACAACACATCCTGCAGTCTGACTTTGCCGGATTCGCCCTATGCCGAACAGGCAAGTACCGAAGCCCAGATGAACGAGTCTGTCACGTCGATTCCGGTAGATTCGCGACCGCCCGAAGATCTCATTGCCGGGCTGGCTCCATTAAGAGACATCCCTACCCTAGTAATGGGTGTCGCCAGCGATATACTCTTCCCTGCCTGGCAGCAGCGCGAAGTTGCCGACGCGCTTCGACTTGCTGGTAATAGGAACATTAATCACGTTGAGTTGAGCGAGGAACAGAGCATGTTTGGACACGACACATTTCTGCTCGATCTGAAGAACGTTGGAGGGAATATCAAGAACTTCCTTGGATGATATCCATCGTTGGCTTTACAGATTGATGTTGTCAAACCGCTGAAAGATAGTTACGAGACTGCGGCTTATCATTTTTTGCTCGTCTCTCTCCCCTATTCGAGATCTATCCGATGCTCTTCCGCTTCGTGTTGGTCTCTCGATCTGCCTACATAACGTAAATTATGTAGACCTTATTGGGCCTTATCACCTAACTGGTTTCGATACTGCTACTATGTATAATAGGTACCTAATCTAGTGTACGAAGTAGGGAGTGTGAAGTGTGATGAAAGGGCATTATACAGAATACTGTGGAGAGCAGTTGAAACATGCCATACCTAGATATTGCCCGATAATGAGACCTACGTTTTAAACGGGTTTGTGCTAACTCGGTGTTTCTCACGTTCTCACGCACTTAAGCATGCGGACCCACCACCGATGACAGGAACCTACGGGTACCTATCGTACATTCCAGAACTGTCTCGTTACTTGTAGAATTACCTAGCAGGTGCGCGTATACAGTCGGGTGACAAAATAAACGAACACCCCGTTCTGCCCCCGATTTACCTGCAACTTCAAAATGGAATATACGTACGAACAACACAGATAGATAAAAAACAAAAAATGGTTATTATATCTTCATTGATAGCTCTATATTATATTTCTTTTTCAGATCTCAATTGTATTAAATGAGCATGTACAAATGAGATGTAAGTAATGGTTGAGTTTTGAACACTTGTATTTTATATACAAATATCTTAATTGATTTATAAGAAAGTACCCGATTAATGTATATGCTTATAAAGCGAATTGGTCAATAATGATGATAATGCAAATTATAAAAGTTAAATCGTAGCGGTTATAAAGTTATTTACGCATTTATGAAGAGTATTGTAGTAAAGAAGTTTTGTTCATTTATTTATAGTGATGTAACCCTATAAGCCCACTAAATTACAGGGGCTGTAATCACTAAAGTGCCCTGTACAATTAGTGCAGTGCACTATAATGTGTAAACTTCAACTTTTCACTTATTGTAATCACAAGATATCTCAACAACTAACATTGTTGTGAAAAAACAAAAAGAACATTTGTATGTGTACTTTCAATAAAGAACGCGATAATACAGTTCGTTTTTTCTTTTAGCAATTCGTGGTGCAGTTGTACGGCTTGCAATTGTATGTATTTTGGTGGAAAACGGCCGGGTGTTCGTTTTTTTTGGCAACCCACTGTACATATTACATACATAGGTAGGTACACCTAATTCGGACCTTCCTACATTACCTATTCCGCTGGGTGGTAGGCACGGATGAAGTTTGCTGCCTAGTACGCAAGTTGACCTGGTAACCATAATGGAAGGTTCCTTCCCGTACATGCCAGCACCTACGAGTAGGTAGTAATCCGAAGTTGCCCTTATGCGCTAGGGGATTACCTAATGTACTTCTGTCGTACCTGCTTCGTACAGAAAAAATTACCTGGTACTGCAGCGATGCAAATCGAAATGGAAGGCACAAGGCACGCAATTGGTAATTCGTCAAGGCTAGTGGTACCTGCGGTATCACATGCGCTAAGGAAGTGAGAAAGTACTAAAGCATGCTCGGGAGGCGTTGATAATTCTTTCCAATCTTGTTTCGCAGGTACATGCTCGATATCCATCTTGCGCCTGCTCCTTCCGTACTGCGACGCAATAACTTCGAATCTTGATTGCCTGGCGCCTGCCTTTTCATAGAGTCGTACCTGCCCTCCTGCTTGCCGTGACGTAACAGCCTCTACGAGCGCCAGTGCCTGGGGAGAACAGTGAAATCCAGATTATTTGATGCCCGATTTGCTCACACGCTTCCTCACTCCAATTCTCTCCCTCACACACTCCATCATCACCATCTTCACACTTCACCCCACCTCATCAACCCCTCCTTCCACTTCCAAATCGCATCGCGTCTCGCGTTCGTACCACCTCATCGTCACATTCTAAGCATTTAGTTTGTGCCTCAGCATCATCTCTTAAGAAAGCAGTATTCGTTACTCTGCGAAAACAAACACACGCGCGCGCGCATACACGCACACACAACCATCATTGTCGTCTCCACCACATCTCGTCACCATTCGATTCTCCCACTTGGGAAATCAACTCCTTCCCGTCCGTATCTTAGATATCTCAGATATCTCTTTCCGATATCTCTTACTTCCCGTCGGCCGCATTCACACTCTTCACATACTCGAGACTTCTCCTTTGCCACGGCAGTCCGATCATTGAAGAAGTAGGCCCGTACTCTCCATATTCACCCGTTCCCCCCAAGCACAGCTAAGAGCAAGCATCATGGATCCCACTTATGTTAACGAAGCTGATCCTTATATTAAGGTTGAGCCGGATACAGAATCCGATGATCGCGAGGCCAGTGTCTTCTCGTCTATCGTAGTTCAACATCCTCACGTCAAGATGGAACCACAGTCAGACCCCTACGACTACGAGGGTGAATCAAGCCTGTTCACCATGCCAGCTGCGCATTCTGCTGTTAGCGAAGAGCCTCAGTCGGGCCCATCTGGTCACATGGCCGAGAGCATCATGGCATCCAACATGACGACCCTGGACGACTCTATGACAAAGGTCGAGCCGAAGCAGGAACCCTCCGACGAGCAGGACCAGCAGCAAAACCAGCAGCAAGACCAGCAACAAAGTAACACCGCCGATAACGCCATGGACGTCGATACTGTCTTTATTAAGGACGAGCCTGAATTTGACGTCTATGCGCCAGAGAGAAAACCGTACCCTCAGCCCGATATCACCCTACGACTCAACCAGGAGCAGACAGTGCGGGTCCTTAACATCGGCCTCACGAAAGAAAAGAGAATGGCTCGCATGAAAGAACAAGGAAGGAGCATTCTCACTTTATGCCGAAATGCCCGCAGTGGGATTAAAGCCGACCGTGCCGAGGAGATGTCGAAACGCTTTGCTGATGCACATATGTACATCGACTGGATCGACACTAATCTGGAAATGACCCCAGATATCAAGAATGCCACTAAGCTTGACCTAGTTCTTAAGACCCTGTCCACGACCCCTAACATTCCAGGTGACCTTGTCAACAAGGCCCGATATCTACATGACCGCTATGATGCTGAAAACTGGGGACAAGATGCCGTTGTGGATGAGGAATTCGACGCACCACCCAACACAGCAGCACCCACTCTAGCAGGAGCCGCCGGGGCAGCGTCCAATATTGGCGAAGTGGTTAATGAGCTTATTCTGCCTTCTCCCACGGACCCTATCTTCGGCGAGCATGGCATCATGTATGGTATTATCATCGATACCAATGGTAAGGGTGGAAAGACCTACCGCCTGAGGGCCGACATCCCGCGCAAGTCCTGCAAAGTTTATGGGCACAATGATATCCCCGTTGGCACTTGGTTCCCCTTTCAGATCAACGCTCTTTTCTGGGGTGCACAGTAAGTATCCTTTTTTTTGTGCCTACATGAGGTCAAATTCTGTTTCATAAGTATCAAATGCTAACTTTGAATTGTTAGTGGTGCGCGCATGGGCGGAATCGCTGGAAGCACTTCAACCGGCGCCTGGTCCATCGTGGTTGCCAACGCCTACGAAGACCTTGATAGTGACTATGGCGACACCCTGTACTACTCGGGCTCGAACAGCCACACCAACGCTGATCCGAACCGGCCGGCACCTCCTAGCAGTGGCACGAAGGCTCTATTGGCCTCGATCAACACTGGCCATCCCGTTCGAGTACTCCGATCTGGTGGAAACATTCGCAAGGGCAACAACCAGTACCTCCCCACGTGCGGCTTACGTTATGATGGTCTCTATCGCGTCCACTCCAGACGAGTTCGTACGAACATGAAGAATGGTCTCTATGACCAGTTTAGACTGGAGCGATTGCCAGGTCAGACTCCCCTCATCGAGTTGCAAGCCACTTCCCCAACCCGCGAGCAGATTAAGGCTCTCAACAAACTACGTGGAAGATAAGGATTAGGTGTAGGCCTGGTCATAGTTGATGGTATTATCGAAAAGGAGGATGTCATGTGCTTGTTTAAATGGAATTGAACATTTCGGGAATGCTTTCTTTCAACCCTCGTCGGATCTCCACGTCCTTTTTCACAGGACATTTGCTCATGGAGCTCTGACGATTTACAGCAGAGTAACTGCTCATATGGGGACAGGTGGAGGAAACAACGGTACCTTGTGATAATTACCGAATTGTTGGTGTAGTTCAGATATTGCCGAAGGGCGCGATGCGTTTCCTTGTGGCTAGGTTTTATCGGCCTCCCCCCCCCCCCCCCCCCCCCCCCCCCCCCATGGCCGATGTAGTAGATAGATATCCCGGAACATGGCCATCAAGGCATGTTCACTCTGCGGCGTCATCACAGTACCTCCTAGGTACTTATATATTTGTATCAAGATTGTCGACAAATCAACGCTTTCAAACCAACTTGTATTAAGAATTGCTGTCCAGTGCTTGTACCAATTCCTTATCACTTCCTCGATCAAGACACGGTTCCATCCAGGCCAGACCTTGCACTTTTCTCAATATATAATAACTCTCGTGATCAGGATTTTGAGCTTGTGGGACCATCAGAAGACGGGTAAATTTTTGGGCTTGTGAGAAGACTCACATAGCAACCTACCTAGGTGTTGATTCATCGGTTCGTTTGGGTATCGAAAAGGGGTATAATATGGCGATGTGGGTTTAGCACTTGCGAGATGGCTCACTAGAGACTTGTTGAAAAGACAGAAGCGAGGATATGATAGTTGAGTCTGTCCTTAAGTCCGAAGGAAACTGGTTACTGGCTGACTCACATAAGGGGTACTCGATCTGAATGAGTCCATTCGGACTTCTTTCGGGATACATACAAGGTCGCGTGAGAAAGACGGGACCTGTCTTCGGTAGTGTGTGTATTGTTGTAGATGCCGGGATCCGGTGCGCCGTCACCAAGATGTCAGGGCCGCGAGCGTTTCACGCTTGATACCGGGAGCCCGGGACGGGGAACCTACGTCAGTATGACGTCCCACGCGGACCCGTGCCTGGACTTTCTGAGTCGTCGTCGCGGATTACATACTACCAAGGATGAGAGAGACGCGCGGACGTCACGGGGATGGGACGGGACCTTGATCAGGGCATGGATCGGGGGCAAATGTGATTCCGAGAGGGGAGGATATAAGAGTTGGATCTCCCCCTTCAGTTCCCTCGTTTCTTCTTCCCCTTTCTTTTTATTTATCTACTTCTTCTTCTCTATTTTACCTATCGAGGATTATTTACGTGAGAAACAGAAAGGAAAGAACGACGAAAATGGCCAAATACAACAAACTCTTCGGCAAACACATCGTCATCATCGGCGGGACCAGCGACATCGGCCGCGCCATCGCCGAAGCAGGCATCGAATCCGGCGCACGCATCACCATCGCGGGTTCCTCGGCGCAATCCGTCGATCGCGCCCAAACCAGCATCAAAACGGCCTACCCGAGCGCCCAACTCGCCGCACTATCCTGCGATCTCTCGAACGAGTCCACAATGGAAGCAGACCTCAACACCCTCCTCACGCGCGCGGTCGAGCGGAACGGTGAGATCGATCACATTATCCTCGCCGTGTCGAAGCGGACACCCCGTTTTTTCGTGAAGGATATCACGCCGGAATCCGCGTACGAGGGGGCCACGTTGCTTTTCTTATTGCCTGTTTTGGCGGGCAAGGTTGCGGGCAAGTTCTTGGGGATGGCGGAGAATGGGGCGCCCGGTGTGGGAAGGAATAAGAGTCTTACGTTGACGACGGGGACGATTTCGGGGAAGCCGGCGCCTGGCATGGCGGTTTCGGCGTATTTTGCGGCGGGGATCAATGGATGTGAGTGCTTTCTATTTGTTAAGGGGAAGAGGGGAGGTGATGGAGGAAGGAGGGGGGGATGAGGGGGGAAGGGGATGAAGGGATGAATGCTAATATGGATAATAGTGATGCGCGCCCTGGCGCAAGAACTCGCTCCCATCCGCGTCAACTCCGTCGAGCCGGGTCCCGTGAATACGGCGCGGTGGGACGCCATGTTCGGCGGTGCGGAGAATCGTGAGGCTGGACTCCAGAAGCTGTTTAGTCATTTGCCTGTGGGCAAGCCGGCGGATGTGGAGGAGGTTGCGGAGGCGTATATGTACTTGCTGCGGGATTCGAATGCTACGGGGGAGGTTGTGAGAACGGGGGGTGGGCAGCATTTGATTTAGGGGGACTACGAGGAAGGGGGGATGGGTACGACGGGACACATCACTATGGGAGTATATCATTCAGTCAGGAGACGATGATAGTTTGGATCTCAAATGAACAGTATAGAGATCTTATGAAATAGATACGGAATGTGCACACATGAGTTCCTTCACATCGTTAAAAACGTGAAGATTGAGTGCTCGAGGTATTACAAACAAGGTCGGTAAGCACGATCGACTTGGATCAAAGGAGAAGCAAGCCAACGAGGATCGGTTGAAAAGCCCTTGGACGCAGTCTAGCAATACAATTACCAGCATTTTGAACCAATTGCTGTTAATCTTTCATACCATCAATCTCACAGCTGTTTTTGCCAAAATGAGAATGTCGGATAGGTGAGCCTCTTCCCATGGATTTCACCTCCACTTCTCACAGCGATAGTTGCTTATGCAATGAGAACTGTAAGTTGCCGGCCTCATTTCGGATGAACCGTGATAGTAATAGCGGTAGCTGGCAGATTTCATTGAAGACGCAGACTTTGCTAGCATAGCAAACGAGCTCTCAAGTCCATTGTAATCAAACCCACGCGAGTTTCGCATTTCAAAAGCAAACTTCGTTCACGACGCCATGTGATAACTCATTTGTTTGTGAAAACGCCACCGGGTTGGCATCATCGTACTTGAGTTTCTGCGTTTGGATCAAGGATCGCCTCTAATCCGTTGGACTGACGCATTCTTTGCGCATTGGGTCATCCAACTCTGTTGAGCGGCTCAGCTTCATCTCCAGGGCGGCTGCCTGTTCTCATCCACCAGATGTCGTCGTTGCCTAAAGAGAATGAGTCACAGGTCAGCATCAATCAACCAACGACCTAATCCGTACCTGACTTTCTCATTCGTCGCATTCGTGTTCACAGAACCACTCAGTGCTTTTCCCGTGCTGTACGGATTATTCCCTCACCAATCGCAATGCTCGTCACCCACCCATCAACCATTCTCAACTCCCTGTTGTGGGTACCTCGACAAGTAAATCGCGCACCCCGTTCATATAGCTAATTGTGTAATTACTTTTCAACAATCAGATCAAGGCAAGATGGCCGAGTTGGTTATGGCGTGAGGTTAAGGTCACCTTAGCACAGTTTCCTCATGGAGCAATCCGCGTGGGTTCAAGTCCCACTCTTGTCATGATTCAATTTTTGTCCTCGTTCGGGGTGATTTTTTTGGCCCGTGCTGGATTGATGCCGAGGTTCGTTTGGGAATCTTCCTGGTGTACCTAGGTAATTCCAACGTGTGCTCGGTGTCGGTTGACAAACGGTCGGCTTCCATTTTTTGTTCTCGTGGGTGAGCCGAGGGCAATGACGATTGCACGTAGGTAGCGACGATAGACGTGAATTCATACCGTATGGGATTCTCCGCCTGCCCCCATTGACACCCCAGAAGTCCGACCGAAGTGACAATAGAAGTCAACCCGCAACATCGTCGTATGGACTGTATGAAATGTCACGGGTGGCGGAGGCAGACCAACGGCAAAGACAGTATGATGAAGCGTGACGGCAGAGGCACATCGAAGACACACGAGATAGATAATTGAACGGCGAATCGTTCGAGTCCCTGGGATTATTTGACGAATGTCAATCTCGGTTCTCGACTCGAACAATCGGTTGGTTCGGTTCACGTGGAAAAGAGAAGAGTTCAAAGATTGAAGTGCACAGACACATGACACAAACAGCAGACAGGCCGAAAGAGGGTTTCACTTTCCCATCGTGGAGCGAAGAGGGAAAGAAAGAATGAAAGCTGAAGGGGGAAGGGGTGGAGTTTATAACGAAGCACGTCGCTCCTGTGGCTTGCAGGTATGCATAACTCGTTATGTGCTGGCAGACCTGCAGAAGACCGAATCGGGACGACGACATGACTACTTCTGTACTCGTACAGCAAGCCTGTATGTAAGAAGTTAGCAATTGAGAGATTCGAGGGTTGAATTACTTTAAAACAGCGGATTGAAGGGTTCTTCGTTCCAAAAAAGCCCGTCTGCTTGGATCCATCTTCTTCCGTGGAGTCAGTCAATCAGCATGCTGACCTTCCGTCGGATTGGTGAGAATGTCATTCCCAAACTCTTTTCCAAACGAGTGATTAACGGTCGGCTATACAAACCCGCGCCCGACATAATGTTGGAGTGCCCTGTCGTGTCTGCAACATACTGCCTTCCAAATCAGGACCATGATGACAGCAGCTCTCTCACTCTCCCCGTGCTTACCCCATGAAGTTGTGACGGGACGGAGAATGGCACTTGCGTCATTGAGTTAGCTCCGGTGAACTTGTCCGTTGAGGCCCGTTATTGAAGTGCCCGCGTGTCTGTCGATGCAACATCGGATGAAATGAAGCTCAACGTCTTACCAATCCGCGGTAAGACTGACTGTTGAGATGAGTTCCCCGAATAACGATGATGCAATGCTTCAAGCTGTAGCCATCGTGTCACGACGGAGAAGAGGATGATGATATAAACGGACGGGCTGCGACGATGAAGACCAATTCTGAAGCATCACACGTGGCTTTACAACTCACAAAACAAGGAATCAAAACACGCACTCTTCTCTATTGAACCAATTTCCAATTTGCGACTCGTCACACAATGGCCAAGTACAACAAAGTCTCCGGGAAGCACATCCTCGTCATCGGTGGCTCGCGAGGGATAGGTCGCGGCGTCGTAGAAGCCGGCATAGAATCTGGCGCGCGTCTCACCCTCGTCGGCTCATCACAAAAGAGCGCCGACACAGCCGTCTCATCAATCAAGACCGAGTACCCAGACGCACAACTTGTAGGGCTAGCATGCGATCTTTCCAAGCCCACAATCGAACAAGACCTCGATGCCTTACTGACGGAGGCGGCCCGGCTCAGTGGTGAAATCGATCACATCGTCTATACGGCAGCAGACAGGATCCCAATGGGTCCGCTGCAGGGCTTCACGAGCGATGATTTGTTCAGGGCATCTCAGATGCGGCTTCTAGCCCCATTCATGCTGGGCAAGCTGGCGCAGAAACATCTTGCCGGCGCCGTGAATGGATTGCCGGGGCAAGGGAAGGACAAAAGCTTGGTATTCACCACGGGCGCGGTCGCGTCTAAACCAGCGCCGAATTCGAGTGTGGTTGCGTACTTTGCTGGCGGTCTGAGTGGATGTAAGTCCTTCCTTTCAACGCCAAAGTTGACTCTTTCTGTCTGGTATTAACATCTCCCTTAAGTAGCACGTAATCTGGCGCTCGAACTCTCGCCCATTCGCGTCAACGTCGTCGAACCCGGGGCCGTCAACACAGACCTCTGGAACCCATTGGCAGGAGACAAAATCGAGGATCGCAACGCGGTGCTCCAGAAGATGTATGCCCACTTGCCTGTTGGTAAGGCCGCTGTCGTCGAAGAGGTGGCTGAAGCTTATATGTATCTCCTACGCGACTCGAATGCGACAGGTGAGACGGTACGGACAGCTGGTGGCCTGCATCTCGTCTAGGGCTGAATGAGGACGTATCCATGTAGGGAAGCTCGATCACCAAGACTCTCATTTGAGCAGATGCTAGATGCCAAGGAGGGTGAAACGGTCGTGAGAGGCCAGTCATCGATCATCAAACCATTTCGCTCGCGATTCCTTCTTGCACTCTGTCTCATCAGTCAGTCGCACATTACGGTAGAAAGATCCGGTGGCAGTATGAGAGTATCATCTCAAGATACTCGGGCGGACTTCGCGATGTAGTTGCGCACTCGAAGGAAAAGCAGAAGTAGAAGAAACATGAAGCACAATTAAATCAAACTCTCGCGAAAAACAAGCCCTAATCGTAAAGTTTCCATCCGAGTACGTGTCTCACTTTCGTACTTCCGTCCAAAAAAGGAACAAGGTTTCGCGTGTAACCTGCCTAAATCAAAGACAAAACTAAAACTAAAACACCATCGTAAAAAGAATCAACGACCTCACTTCCCATCTGCATATTCACACCCGTTGACAGGTGCAAAAAAAGAACAGAAGTCGAAAAAAAGAAACATGACAAGAGTGGGACTTGAACCCACGCGGATTGCTCCATGAGGAAACTGTGCTAAGGTGACCTTAACCTCACGCCATAACCAACTCGGCCATCTTGCCTTATCGCTTGTTGTTGAAAGCAGCTAACGTAAACCAACTTATATCGGTAGGGTCCTCGGTCCGGGGTCTCATGCAAGTCAATGCACGCCATTTTAGCGCTCAGCACTGTGAGTGTGAGCGGAATTTACCGCGCGCACTGTGCACAGATTTCACAGGAAATGCGCAGAGGTACGACTCGTTCCCTACGACGTCTTCCTTCTCGTGACGAGTAGTTTAGGTATGCCACAACCGTACGGTCCATGGAATATTGCTCCGGGACGCTGTGGTCAGGGGAGGTATATTTCCCCAAGTCGACCTAGAAATTTGAGAATGGATACGCCATGGAATATGGAATAAGTACCTCGAAGGGTTCAAGTCTTTTTAATTCTCCGGACTGACAAGACCGACAATATCACAGGCATAAATTTGATCGAGATTGCAATATTTCGGCAATTTAGAAGCATGTAGATATCGCGATGAACAGAAAATAGGTGCTTCGTATGTTCTGATATAATATTGCTTGCTACGTGATCAAGCTTCAAAAAACTTGGCGACACTTATCATCGCATGGTATGCTAACTGAAGTTTGCTGTAAGCCAGGACCTCTGCGGTGGCTAAGCTTCTGGTGATGGTGGTTTCGTAGTTCAGATATATGTTACCACGTGCCCAGACACAAAACTGATAGATGTAAACGCGTCTCAAAGTCTAAGACGCACATCAACAACACGTCACCCGTAAGAAGCTAGGGAGGTAGATGCAGCAAGTCTCACCGGCTTGCCATGACACAAAAGAGATCGAAGTAGGGAGGTAGTCAGTATCAATGCGGGCCACTTAATAAACGTACTACCTACTGGCACATACATTCCAAATTAGTTCGACAGTTTCAGCTCGACCAGATCGGCATACCTCTATAGGCTGGAGAGTTGTAACTATGGAGCACGCGATATGGCATAGGGTATCCATACTGGTCAACACTACGGTGCTGAGTGTGCCCGCGAGAGACATGTCCACCGTGTTGCTGGTATTGCCCAGCCTCTTGGTACATGGGCTGTCCGTTACTCAGGGTGTCAGGCATGTAAGTCTGCCCATTCAACAATGGGCGCCTGCCGTTCTCTTGCCTGCTACTTGTTTGCATCTGAAGCTGGTGCCCGTCATAGCTCGAGCGATGCCTGAGAACTGGGCCAGCATTGGCTGCATGTTGAGGCAAAGCATGTCTGTGCTCGACCATCTTTGGCTGACTGGTTGGGCTTGCAAATGAATTACGTCTGTTGCTGGTGAATGACGACCCATGGTGATGAATTGTACCAGGTCCAGAATGGACGCCGGAACCTGGAAATTCCAGACGGCGATGTTGATCAGGCGAGGAACGTATTGTCGGCGTTCTGAACAAGCCGCTTGAACAGGTTTGCATTTGAGCCGCGGGGCCCGCGTGAAATTTCTCTCGACTTGATCTCCGGGCGAGAACCGCGTGGTTGGCTTCAACAGAATAATTATAACCATGGTTCTGTACGGCCTCATGGCCAAGATCGTACGACAGTGTAGAGGATTCCAGTGTATGAGTTGAATGTGGCCGAATCGTTGGCGGTACACGTCGCTGGCCAGGAGTACCTGATTGTTGTTTCTTCATACTTACGGGTGGTGGGGCCATCGAGACAGGATATTGATTTGCAGATGCTGGCTTCTGCTGGAATGCAATCTGGTACTGCTCATTCTGATTTGCTAAGTGGTTGCGCAGAGCATCATCGTAAATCCTTAGATTGCGACCATCCATAGACATTGACATTGAGTTGGAGCGGCCTGTCCTCGATGCTGATCCGCTGTGTTGTTTTCTCTCGGGCGTCAATGTGACTGAAGCAGATTCCATGTTGTTCACTACCTCCCGATGCCGTCGAGGAGGCTTTTCATCAGAGTGGTGTATAACTTGAGAGGGGATACCAGGCGCTGGGCTTATTGAATCATTCTCCGTGGGATGTGTTTTTGTGATCGTTGGCCTCCTAATGAGGTTCTTTCCCATGACAGAAAATGCGGCGCGGTTGACTGTGGAACTAAGTGAATTGAGACGCGAATTTGGTTTGAGGCCACGAGTTTGTTCTTGGTCGGCTCTACTGGAGACGCCAGTAGCGGGTGACAATGAATCCAATGTCTTGTGCGCAGTAGTAGTCATGGTGGTATTGGTCACTGTCATAGGCTCAGTAGGGTCTGTCGGAGTATTCTGTGTTGCCAAGGAGTTATTCTCCGAAGAACGAGTCCTGTTGTGCCCATGGTGTTTTACGTGTGCTGCTCGAGAGTTGGAATTAGGATCAACTTCGCCGCCGGGATCGTAAATGACGCGACTGGCTATAGGTGAGCGAGAGACACTGAGAAATCGTTTGAGTATTCCAGACTTTCGAATTTTCCCAGCTCCTAGAGTCGAAGCCGGTGTAGAGGTGCTCTCGAACGGAGCTGAGAGATAAGGCGATTTAGAAGTTTCGCTTGCGAATGCTGTATCTGGAACCAGTCCACCTTTGTTAGCCAGCAACTGAGGATCTTCGGATGGAGCGATAACCTGTTTGGGCGGATCGGCGGGAAAATATTTTTCTGTAATCACGGATGATTGCCTATAAGGTGAGGAGGCCTGATTATGTCCTCTTGAATTGGCGGTAGCTGAGCTAATATTCATCGAAGTCGTTGGCAGCTGCTCATGCACCGGAGCATGCGCTTGAAAAGACCGTTCTTCGCGCTTGCGATTACCATAACGCCGCCGAGCCTGTTGTTTGGAAGATAGCGAACGAATCGAGCCACCAGAGCTATAACCCGAATCCGCTTTAGACAGAACTTTGCGAGAGCTTTCAGACGTCGGACTAGCCATGATGCCACTATCTGTGCGATCCAGGATCTCTTTCTGTTTTCCTCCCCTTATCGAATCTGGCGAAGATGAGGGAGACTTGGCATCATGATCCAAGAGCACGTCCAAAATCTCAATGTTATGTTCGGGTGATTCGTCCTCAATTGGTTGCTCTTTCTCATCTGAGAGATTGCCGACAGCTTGAAGTTCGTGCAGCTTCAGTTCAAATCCAGTTATCTGGTCTATTGAAAATGAGCTGGTCGTGAGTTTAAGCTCAGGCAGGCAATAAGGTATGAAGTTTCGTTCATCCGTTGCGATAGCTGAACTACGAGCTGAGACCCCTGATGCAGCAGTGACAGTACTGAATGGATCAAGCGAATGACTAGCATCAGAGATCCTTTCTTGCTCTCCCATAACCTGGTCTCCAGCATCAGAAGAAATACAGTCCTTGATAGGAGACGAAGAGCAATTGCTACACAGCTCGTCGTCAGTAGTATCCCAAGTAGAAGTCACCGTGGGACTGCCATTAGTAATTCGCAAAGTTCCGTATTTGAAAGCACCCGTATGCTTGTAATCAGATTCGCTGGGTGTATTTGCGCGGTCAGATGGAGAACGTGGACTAGAGGGAAGCACAGCCTCCTCTGGTGTTCCAGGACGCGATGGTGTTAGAGGGGGGCTGTTCTTGGTTTGTATGACCGATGGTACTATATCAATTGCTGGAACTGGTCGTGTCGCCACCCCAGGAGTCAATAAAGATCTCCGGCGTATTGGTGCGTATAGCGCAATGTCTGGGTTGGATGGAGGCAGAAGCATTGCGGCATCCGATTGAGTTGGCTGATACGAGGCTGTGTAGCTCTGCCGTCTTGATAGCGGTACTTGAAACTGACCCTCAGACGACGTAGATTGGTTTTCAAAGGTAGGTTCCGGTATACGATTCTGAAATCTTTCTGCATCATAAGGAGGAAACTCGTAAGAAGCAACATCGCATTTTGCCGATGGTGACGGGTTCGGTTGAGGACTATTGTTCCGAAGTTGTCAGTCTGAATAACCATGTTTTCTTCTGCACAGTCAACTTACACCATGGAGACCCGTTTAGAGTGATCATAAAAGCCCTTTTCCGTCCCTAAATAGCCCGAGTTTGTCTTATGTATATTGCGACCTTTAATTGAGCCTGTCACAACATTGACGGTGTGACTTCTCTGGCGCAAGACACCCTCGTAAGGATGGCTACCGTGCATTAGGCGATCTTCGAGTAAAACGGCGCCATTGGAGGGTACTTGGTCGTGGACCGTCGTGTTTTCAGTCCCAGGGAGGCTTGGAGACGGAGAAGTCGTAGCATTGTGTGTCAAGGAAAAGAGCCTTCGTGGAGAGGAGGATGGCTGGCGTCCTGCCTCTGACAGACCGTTCGAATCCAACAGACCAGCTGTCGGCGACGTGTTGGTGAGAGGCTTAGAGAGCTTCTGGGTGGCCTTCGAGCTCATTCTTGGAGCCTCGATGGAGGCGGAGTTTCCCATGGCGTTGGTCGAGGCCCATTGGATCCAGCAAGGACGTCATGTATATTTCTATACATAGATTAGCAAGTGCATGCCGTTCCTCGGCGCGGATACCAGCGATTTGAAGCCGATGCAGTTCGGAATAGCTCCCAATGACAGCGAGAAATACGGGGCTTGAAGCGGAGCGCGAACGGACGCAAGACTCGGGTTTATAGCTCGACGTTGAGCGGAACGGGATATGCACCCATGTATAACTAGCGAGCCTAGACGAGGTGCCAGGAGGAGGATAAGCGATAGTTACGAAGTGCAGACAGCACTCAACCCTGTCCAAACACGCAAAGCAGAGAGAGATTACTGCATGGAAACCTTAATGGCACGACGGGCACAGGCTTGGAATACAATAATACGGGAATTAAACGAGGCAGCAGAGGCAGAGGGCAGACGAAGACGAGTTGTAAGTCGAGGAGGGAGTACTAGGATCAGAAGAGAGGGTTCCAGGAGGATATATTCCGGAACCGTCCTCGGTGAATTCGCTACAGAGAGAGATGTTGGCTGTCCCGACAGTTAAAGTAACTTAGCCTGAACTTGAGACACCGAAGGAACTATGGGAAATAGAGGGGGATCTGAAATGATGACCGACATCAGTCACCCATGCGAGCCGGTTTGTGTGTTTATTATGGACGAAGTATGAAGTACGAGTAGCACAACCGGTGGACAGATAGATGTGTTACATGGCACAGCGGAGGAGCTGGAGGTTTCTACGGCAGGCCTGCTGTAGCGGGGGGTCACGAAAGTGAGTGGATCCCATGGGATGGGGCAACAAACTTGGCTGGCCAATGGGAGGCGTCGGTGGTATCAAGATCTGAACGGGAAATTGGAACTGGTGGAATCTGAGTCGACGCCGGCAAGAGCAGTTGAGCAGGCAGCTGCGACGAAAGCAGGTAACGCGTTGAGTGGAATGCGCAGATGTCACAGCATCCACTCAACCGACGCACCTGCCTTCGAGACTTCGACCTGTCTTCGTCCGTTCTCCATCGTTACTTCACATCTCCATTTCTGTGTTCCGTAGGTAATCCTGTTGGATTACATAAGCACTGTGGCGCTGTGGCGAGGTAGTGTGGCTTGGAGCGCACAAAATAATTATGTAAATTAT